>JAPSGF010000020.1:8082429-8131502 GCA_035772895.1 Perdix hodgsoniae | reverse complement strand
GGGGGAGGACTGCGGGGAGCTGCGGTGCCCCAACGACTGCCACAACCGTGGGCGCTGCGTGGAGGGACGCTGCGTGTGTGACAACGGTTTCACCGGGGAGGACTGTGGTGAGCTGTCCTGTCCCAATGACTGCCACCAGCGTGGGCGCTGCGTCGATGGGCGCTGTGTGTGCCATGAAGGCTTCACCGGGGAAGACTGCCGGGAACGGTCCTGCCCCAACAACTGCAACAACGTGGGCCGCTGTGTCGAGGGACGGTGTGTCTGTGAGGAAGGTTACATGGGGATCGACTGTTCTGATGGTAGGTGGCAATGGCCCTTCCAAACTCTTTCCACTGTGTCATCCATTCCCCGTGTCCACCTTAGAGGCTCTATGGTGTTTTTCATATAGCAGGGCTATGTGTTTCTGCTCTTACTCGTCACAGTACAAACAGCTGAAGCAGTGGAGCTAGTGTGCTCAGAGCAAGCATTTCCCCTCCCTTACTTTCTAGGGCTGTGTATTGTAGTGGTTGCAGATAACTTTCAGTGGCTAGCAAGACAGAAGTCCAATAACGGTGACAAAGTTGATTTGTCATCTCCAAGTTTCTTCCCTTCACTGGACCTAGCACTGCATGGGGATTTGTCACGATATTGTTTGGTCTCTCGTGATAACTCTTGATGCTAAACAGTTGCATCTAAAAGCCAAGGAGAAGAGGGAGGTGAATCCAGAAACTTCTCACCTAGGTACTTATCTGGATTAATAAAAAGAATACAAACAGAATTTTTACTTAAAAAAAGAAAAAGACTGTCAGGAATGAGCTAATGTGTATAATAAATTTCAGGGAATAACGAGCTTAAATATAAAATGTTTCTCACAGATAGATTCTAGTTCCCAGTCTCATACTGGTCCAGTAAAGAAGGGATTTGCATTTTCAATGCTATTGCTATTGTAGGAGCCAAAAAAAACCAAAAGGCATAGCTCTGAGACTATATACTGACAGACCCCAGGCGCCCTGTTTTTGCTTTGGAGGGAGACTTTTGAGATGGAGCCCTGATGGAGGCAGAGCAGGCAAGGCACGTGCAGAAAATATGACTGTCCCATCTGAGGATGAGACAGCCATCATGATAGGATTGCCAGATGTCACAAATATTTCCATGCAAGCTTTCAGAATTATTGCAGGAGCCCTGATTATCCTTCAATAGACCAAATGGATTTTTCTAACTTAAAACATTTATGTATATAAATGCATACACAATTTATATATTATATATTATATATACGGAACACTATACAGTTAGATTTGACAAAGCTTAGATTAAAATAATGGAATCAGCTGGAGTGGAAACTTAGCTATTAAGCCATGTGTTTAGTTTCCCAGTACCACTGACTCTATGGAAATGGATAGAAAATGCTGGCAGCTACATAATGACAGGCATTACACTATAAAGGAGGCAGTTTTCTTTAGGAGATCCCAGGGGAGGAATTTTGGAACTAAGATCTTTGTAGAGTAATCAAAGAGTACTTTGGGTCTGGGAACATTGTAAAGGACAATGAATACCCTTGGAAAGTAATTCCCATTTTTCATCTCCTCCTTTTGGAAGGCTCCCAAGCCACATTTTGGGCTCCTGCACGTGCAAACATGGAGTAATCTATTCAAAGTATTTACAAAAATAATCATGTTTTATTTTACTGTGGAAAATCTGTGCAATTCTGTATATCCAAAGCCCGGGACTTCCAACTGTAAAATCATGTGTTGCTGGCAGTTGAGTTAAAGTCTGATTCCCTCAGGACCCGGTAGTCTTGTGTCGTGGCCATGAAAGAAGAGGCTGGAACACAGTCAGCCATAGGTTATGTGCAAGCATGAAAGCAGAAATTGGCCCATTAGTTCTGGAAACATCTGTAGTCTTCATCAGCTGAACATTCCTTTCTGCAAGTGGCTAATTTGTGTGGCACGGCTTCCCCACTCCCTGTTTGTTATGTGATTCTCATAAACTGCTCCTGGGAAAATGGGAAACTGGGTAGGTCGTTATTTTCTGAGCCTTGAGAACTGACTTTTGTTTTGCTCTTCCCCTCTCTAGTGTCTCCTCCAACAGAGCTGACTGTAACGAATGTAACAGATAAAACTGTAAATCTGGAATGGAAGCATGAGAATCTCGTCAATGAGTACCTTGTCACCTATGTCCCTACCAGCAGTGGTGGCTTAGATCTACAGTTCACCGTACCAGGAAACCAGACATCTGCCACTATTCGTGAGCTGGAGCCGGGTGTGGAATACTTCATCCGTGTCTTTGCAATCCTTAAAAACAAGAAAAGTATTCCAGTCAGTGCCAGAGTAGCAACATGTGAGTTTAATATTCCCTCTATTCACTCCTTTGTCTGTTCTGTATTATGTTTGTGTTAGGGTTTTCTTTCTTTTGTATTTTCTATTTTCAGTTCATCTTCTGTTCTCAACAAAGAGAGCCTTTACCACTTTCCTTTTCTGTTCTGTTTCAATAGCCATGTCAATGTTAAAAGCAAAATTCATTATCATGGGGTCTTTGTAAATTAAGATCCTCAATTCCTTCTTAATAAGGTATATTTTTAAGCCCTAGTAATGCTTCCTGAAAAAAAAATATATGAATATAGCAAGTGTAACAGAAGAGCAAGATGAAATCATATGAATTCAAACTGTTTTGAAAAAAATGGAACTTCTATTTGTTTTGTATCTTCGGTGTGTTTTGCCACAACTTACTCTGTCTCCTTGTCAGTCGATCTGTAGTTCATTTGCCTTTTTGTCCTTTGCAAATCATCATCTAATTTAATATCCCAGTCTCAGAAGATGCTTTTTGACTTCAGTCAGTGTTCTTCTGAGAGACCTGGGGCAGGATTCATTTCACCTACCTTCAAATGTCCATACTAGACTTCTTTCAAGAAGGGAAATATAGGCCATTTGTAGGGTACAAACAAAGTTGTTTTATTCTTTGTCAATATCTAGAATAGGTCAGGGGGACATCTCTCCAGAGGCAGAAAATCCAGTTGTGAAGAGAGGTTAAATATCTCTGATGATCCTTGCGGTCCCTTCCAACCCAAGCCATTCTATGATTCTATGATCTCAGAGGCAAATCCCTGCATGGCAGATACTTATTGCTGTGGGAAGATGTTCCACCACCAGCATCCTCATTTATTACTTGTTACATGTGTATTTATCTTATTTTTTTTATTGTCACAGATCTGCCTGCTCCAGAAGGTCTGAAATTCAAATCTGTTAGAGAAACATCTGTCCAGGTGGAGTGGGATCCTCTGAGCATTTCCTTTGATGGCTGGGAGCTGGTCTTTCGTAATATGGTAAGGAAACATTGTTCCTAGTGTCAAAGCCTTGCTTCTCATACAAGTGAAAGATCCTGATTTTTTTATGTTTTGTTACAGAAAAAGGATGATAATGGAGACATAACGAGCAGCTTGAAAAGGCCGGAGACATCATATATGCAGCCAGGCTTGGCACCAGGACAGCAGTATAACGTATCCCTTCATATAGTGAAAAACAATACCAGAGGGCCAGGGCTATCCCGTGTGATAACCACAAGTAAGCACGACCTGTATACCTATAGTACAACCAATGAAACAACTGCTGATTGGTGTAGGCTGGGGAGTTTTAAAACAAAGAGAAAATTTAACTCAATAAGGTGCACTCTTAGGGAAATAGAAGAATAAAAGCACTGGGGCTTTTAATGACAAAGGCATGAGAAAAAAATCATTGCTTTCTAAATCACCTGTTTAAAGAGGAAAGGAAATTTATTTTTGTCTAGAAGGTTGCTACCAGCATGCACTTTTATTCTTTCCTAAAAGGTACATTCACAGAAACTAGAACTTCTTTCATCCTGCTGATATTGTCATGAAAAAATTGCTTAGGAAAGATTTTCCATTGTGTAGAGCTCAGAGTTTCTGATTGTCCTTGTTTTGGCAACCTCAGATGTTAATGAATTTAATGAATTTGTTTCTGATGAATTGGCCCCACTTGGCAAGTAAGGAAGAAAGTAAATGAAGACAAGCTTCATTTTGTAGAAGCCATTCATGTTAATTTTGTTCTGAAGCAATTAAAAGCCTAAGTAAGCATTATGAGTTTTCTGTTAAGATTTATTTAATTTTTTTAAATAACATTTTCCTCTCATTAAAACAGAACTTGATGCCCCTAGCCAGATCGAGGCAAAAGATGTCACAGACACCACAGCTCTGATCACATGGTCCAAACCCTTGGCTGAAATTGAAGGCATAGAGCTCACATATGGCCCCAAAGATGTTCCGGGGGACAGGACTACCATTGACCTCTCTGAGGATGAAAACCAATATTCTATTGGAAACCTGAGGCCACACACAGAATATGAAGTGACACTCATCTCTCGGCGAGGGGACATGGAAAGTGACCCTGCAAAAGAAGTCTTTGTCACAGGTAAGGAGGCTGGGTGACAACCCACATTTCTGTGAGTTTAATGTAATCATGCATCAGTCTTCCTGTGCTGTTTGTATCGTGTTTCTTGAGTTGACAGTCACTGCATCAACACAAAACCTATAGGAAAGTGGAGAAGGTTCTTCTGTGCCTTACATACCTTACTGGCCCAACAAAACATTCAGGCCCTTCAAGTCTCTAAATATTTGCTGAAAATGGGAATTATATTATTAAGTCACTTAGAAGCTTTTTCTCATCACACCCTAAATCTTTACTTCTCAAATCAAATTCCTCTGGATACTTGTCTATTCGCTGAGCTAAATAGCTTCCATGGTTCTACTTCCATCTAAGACCTTACTTCTGCTTGCCTAAATCCATAACAGATTGGCAAACACGTTCTTTTTTTCTTTCTTTCAGATCTGCAAATGTTTTTTGTGACTTTTTTTTTTTTAAGATTACTCTGTTCCTTTGTCATCCTGGGAATGCTTTATGAAAGTATGGGTCATCATACCAAAAAAAATCTGCTTGATGTAGTGAAGTGATATCATACAAGAGGGAACAGTGTCAGCTTCATGGGTCATGTTCATCTCAGCTTCATGGGTTATGTTCGTCTTCTGAAATGGACTGTTCTAAAAGGCTGTTGTCATTAGAGAATTATTCCTGTTACTTATGTCTGGTTTTATTTATTAATATGTTTATTACAGACTTGGATGCTCCACGAAACCTGAAGCGAGTGTCACAGACAGACAACAGCATTACTTTGGAGTGGAAGAACAGCCATGCAAATATTGATAATTACCGAATTAAGTTTGCTCCCATTTCTGGTGGAGACCACACTGAGCTGACAGTGCCAAAGGGCAACCAAGCAACAACCAGAGCTACACTCACAGGTAATCAATAAATTGTTACTAATGTCCTCCTGCTGCCATCACCATGGACCATGGGACCAAAAAATCTTTTTGATCACTGTATGTAAGAGCAGCAAGTAGAGGCTGCATATTGTGAGAGGAAGTAGTTAAATTAAAATGGAGGTGATATATATTTACAGACCCACAGGTGGGTAAATAGCTATTTGACTTTCATATGTGTCTCCAAATCTCACTGGGAAGTGAGAACTCACTTGCCTGAGTTCTGGGTCACATGGCTTAGTGAAGATTGTTTGACATCTGTAAGTTCAAGAGGCATTTAAATGTACTAAGGATGGTTTTACTTACGCCAGCTTGCAGCTTCTCCATATGCATACGAATGGCTATACTGTCCTGCAAGGTCAGATTATGGTACTTTTCTCATGTAATGTGGATGTCCGCGTATACCTAGCATATAGATATATAGCTAGCATATAGTAGAGCATACATTCAGACTTCTTTATTTACACAAACATACCAGTAGGCATCTCCCATGGGCAGGGTCTTATATGTCTATTCCTCATCTCTTAGGATTGAGACCTGGAACTGAATATGGCATTGGAGTGACAGCAGTGAGACAGGACAGGGAAAGTGCTCCTGCTACCATTAATGCTGGCACTGGTGAGTAGCTTGACCCTCTCTTTTGCTCTGGAGGAAGAAGTAAATCTTTTCTCACAACATCTCCTTTTCCCTGGGTAAATGCTCCGAGGGCTTAAATTCTTTCTCTCCTTCATGCAGTGCTAACTGAAGTGAACATAAATGGCAGAAATTTAGATTTAGCATGTTTTACCTATAAAAAGAGAACTTCCTTTTCCTCTACATGAAGCAATGGGACTTCTATAATCCATTCTATGACTTCCAAAGCTCAGAGTGGCAGATGAGACTTAGATCTGTCACTAGACACTCAGTACAGTTGCTGCTCTACAGATCTCTGAAAATTTGTCCCAGGGCACTTCAGAGACACCTAAACTTTCCTGTTTCACCTGTAGATCTTGATAACCCCAAGGACTTGGAAGTCAGTGACCCCACTGAAACCACCCTGTCCCTTCGCTGGAGAAGACCAGTGGCCAAATTTGATCGTTACCGCCTCACTTACATTAGCCCCTCTGGAAAGAAGAATGAAGTGGAGATCCCTGTGGACACCACCTCCTATATCTTGAGAGGATTAGATGCAGGGACAGAGTACACCATCAGTCTGGTGGCAGAGAAAGGCAGATACAAAAGCAAGCCCACAACCGTCAAGGGTTCGACTGGTGAGTAACAGCTTTCAGTGAGTACCATGCACCAGGTCCTTGATCAGTGACTGGTCTGAGTGCACTTTCACCTGATTTTCTGAGCCATGTCTGAGGATCTGCTAAAAAACATCCACTGCCTGCAAAGCAGGCTTAGCTCTGTCTAGCGTGACAGGTTAATTGAGGAACAGTTGTGTTTAGCTCCATGTTCTCAATGATTTCTTTGCTTACCCTTTGGGAAGACTCACAAAGAACACAGCTATTTGTTCTGCAGGAAATGCAGACCTCATCGTTCGTTTGATGTGAGGCTGCTTTTTTCTATGTTGTCTTATAACTTGTTTTATATTCTACAGCCAAAACCTAGGAGGAAGAGCAACCAGAATGTTTCTAATCTTGCTTGTTCCTGCCTAATGAGTTCTCTTCACAGCATGCTTCCACCCGTCATGCTTCAGCAGGGTCAACAGGGCTCTGATGTTGCCCTTCTTCAGTTTTCTCATCCAAAAGCAGAAACAGGCTATTGTCACAAATCTAGTCACAGTCACTCTTTCCATTGGATACATGACTATTATATTTGTCAGCAAATTTCTGCCCTCTCCATTCGTACGAACCACTCTACATAACTAGAACCAATGGACCATTCCTGGAATGAAATTTCTCTGTGAAACTTTATTTTCCAAAGTTTATTGTGCGTGGATCATAGAACATAAGTGAGTCCTGAATCTTTAAGTGCCTGTAGCCTAAACTTTGTGAGGCTCAGCCTCAGGTGCTGTGAGGGAGCAGAGGCAGTGAATAAGAATCAGTGGGGCTGGAATTGTTCTCCTTAGCAGATGTCAAGGCTTTTAACCTTTTCCCCCAAAAGACCACCTGTGAGGTAAACATATCAGAAGCTGTGGATTTTGCAAACTAATAATTGTAAACACCTGAATGGCTTAAAAAATAATAATAATAAAAAAAAAATCTTACACTTTCATATTCCCAGGCAATATTCGTGCCAGCAGCACCTATGAATGCTTTATAGAGCCAGGTAATCCAGTGCAGGAGTGAGTTATATGGCATTGTATAAACTGCAGTAAACCGTAAGTAGTGAATTACTTATTTGATGCAGAAATCAGGCCTGTGTCCAATGCAGGGAGAAATTAGGGAACACAGGAGCACACACATACAAAGAGAAGCTGAAGGTTTACCTGGCATGATTGAGCAGGCTTTGATTTTTCCAAAGTGATCTGTTTTCCCAACTGTCTGAAGACTGAGCAGTCTCAGAAGAAATATGTGTAGAGGGTGAAAAGGCAGAAACAACATGCTGTGGAATTTCACAGTCTGGTCTTTCCAGTGCCCGTTTCCAAAGTTCCACAAGATGGCTTGTTTTTTCTTTGCATTATTATGTATATATTTTTTTAAAGATCGTCTGGATGGCGTATTTGTTTTAAGTCTTCACACAGAGCAGCCAACAAAGAGTTCTCTGCAGTGAGTTCCTTAGAAGCAACGGCAGCAGTTGACATAACCTGTCATTCCTGGCCCTCCTGCCTAGGAATGGACACATCCAAACACATGAGTGTGGGGAGGCAGAAGTGCTTTATTCTCAGTACTTGGGGGGCTCTCAAGTCCTCAGGCTAAGCAAAACAAACTTCTTACTTTGCTGTCTCTCGTTGAGCTATGGGTGACCTCAGGTCCATTGCACTTCTGAGGAGAGTTCTTGGAGCTAGCAAGCAGAGAGAATAACAATTAATGTGGAAAGTGCCAGCAGCACAGCTAAGCCTGGACTAGCTCTTCTTGTCTGGTGGAAACTGTCCTGTTATTTAGAGGGCATGTGCTGTCCTCGCTGAACAAGGGAGGCCCTGCACTCTCTGGGATGCCTGAGAATATTTCCTCTCAGTTCCCTCTTGTTCATTCAGACTTTCTGCATGCAGATATCCAGAAGTGTCAGGGCTTTTGTTTCCTGCTGCTTATTTGAATTTGCTTGCTAGTGAATCACCGTTCACCGAGGGCAAGGCTTCTTTCTGCCTCAGAATGGATGCTCTGTTGGTGCCTTCTCTCCTCCCACGCATGCTCCTGGTTGTCTTTGTATGTGCACCAACTTTTTGCACATAAGTGGTCAAAACTTTCAGAGCTCACAAGATTTGATCAAAGCACATGTCCTGAAACATTGCACACCATAGGATGGCAGCCTTGTGTCACTTCTGTTTCCTTCTATGGATGAAGTGCAGCTCCAGTTACAAAGTTGTATTGGTGTCTGTGATTCTGCATTCAAGGAATGCTAAAAATGACATAGTGGAAAGGAAAGTCATAGAATCATAGAAAGTCTGAATATTTCACACTGCCATTTGCTTGTTTTCTTCCTTGTAGCTCCACACAGTCTAACCCTAATGCAGGCAGTGACTCCTGGCCCTGAGAAGCATTCTGCCCCTGGGAGCTGTGTTGCTCAGGTAGACACAGGGATGCAGGAGGAGGAACTGAGGGACCTCATGGGCTGAAGGGTTACAGACCCAGCTCTAGTGTTTCATGGTATGCAAACTCTGGAGCCTGCACTGGCACTGTGGTGGAGTACAAGGAGATGCCATTGGCAGCTGAACCCCCTGCAGAAATCCTCTTGCCCAGAGAATTCCTAAGTGCTGTGATTGAAGGCCTCCAAGTGAACACTTCCTATAAAATCAAGGTGTATGGGCTGGCTGGAGGATAACGCTTCCTCTGGAGCTGTGGCTGCAACAGGTACCTCCTTTATTAACTAAGGCACCACAAACCAGAGTATCTCCAATTATAAGGTCCTTCTCCACATCTCACTCAGTTTTTGGTTTAGAACCACTTCAGAAACCAAAGCAAACCATTTTGCTAGCTCAGGGGACCTTCCTGGCAGCATATCTGGAGAATGTTACATGAGATTGACAACTAATCTGCAGAGTGAGCACGTAACCCAGCTCTGAGAAAGCTGAGCAGTCAGACTGCAGCTTTGTTCCATCTTCTTCTGGTTCTGGAGCCCTGCCTGCATAGCACAATGTGGGTCCTGGAGGAGGAGGAATGGTAATACATCAGGCTGTGGAAATAAATGAGCGCACATTTGCGAAACCAAGTGCCAACCTCGCATTCCTCTGCTGAAGGACCCAAATTGTGCAGCAACTGCTGACAAATCGTGGATGTGATAGTGCCTTGCCTCTGGAAATGAGTTACACATAGGAGCATGGCTTGGAGAAGCAAGTTTTCCATTCTGGTGAATGTTTTAAAGAAGATTTATGCTGTTTACTGAAGACTTCTGTCTGTGTTGTGCATCATACCCTCTTCCTCTCCTGGCTTATTCTAGTCTCAGATGCACTGCTCCTTTTGTATGCAGACTCAAAGGAACATTAGAAAGACTGATTAGGTGAGACAGCTTGATGGGAAACTGCAGTGCTGACCCCTAGGAAAATGGATTTCCCAGTAAAGTTTGTCCATTTATTCAGCTGATTCCTCTATTGAGAGAACCTGGAATCTCAGATTTTCAGCAGTAGTTTCTGTAGTATTTCTGGACTCTGATATATTTCAGTGCTCTTCTTTGTGTTTAAACAGCTGGTTGAGAGAGGGGAAAGCCGTTTAGCCAAAGTGTTCTTAAAAGAACACCAACACTTTAGTGGACCGTGGTTCTTCATTCCTCTTTCAGGGAACTGCAGTGATGCCCTGCAGTGAGGCTGAGCTGGTTAGAGATTCTGCAGTGAAACTTGTTGATAGCCTCTCTTGGAAAATAATGTGAGATCCAAGAGACGGAAGCGAGAAATAATTCAAAATACTCTTTGCTCCATCCCAAGTAACCGGGAAAATGTCCTGGCAGGACGTTAACATTCTTCTGAGTAAAACTCCAGTGAAGCATTACAAGTGGAATTCCTCAAAAGGCCAGCAGCAGCAGCGTGGACATATTTTGGCCATATTCAGCCTGAAGATTTTACTAGGAGAACGATGCTAAGAAATATTCTAGTCTGAGAAAGAGCATATGTTTGTTGTCCATCAAGTTGAATTCCTCTCAGCTTTCAACTCTTTGGCATCTGCTCCTCATTCATCTCAGCCTATCTGGATGTCATCCACCCACCTAGAGATCCTACAGTTTTGTTTTCTTCCCATCTATTCCCCTACTTTCTCTGTCAATTATTTGATCTCCATGATCTACAGTTCGACTGTAATCCAAATTTTCTCTTATCCATTCTGTAGCTAATACTCTGTCTGCTGAACGTTGAACACTGATTCTGTCTATGGCATCAGAGTGCTTCCCATGTGTTCATATCATTTGCATTTTCCTGTCTGCTGCATGTTACTAAAAAAGCCACATATTTCCCTATTACACAATAACATAATGTGTACTCATCTGTGAACATGTGTGTTTATGATGCATGAAGAATGTAGACCACTCTTTCTCATCCTTAAGTTCATTTGTGGAGTCACTGATTAAACACAAGGTAATTATCAGAGATAATGTAATTTACATGCCATCATAGGGATAATATGTACATGACAACCTCCTGTGTGGTTGTCAAAGGTCTCGCAATGAAATTAACCCACTAGTGGGAATTTGGGATAAGTATCAATCGGGATGGTCAAACAAAAATGAGGAAAAAGAAGCCAATTTTTAATGACGTTTCACAGGGTTTTCTCAAGGATTCTTAGCACGTCAGCTTAAGGACATATAGCCTTATTTCTTCTTTTTCCCTTGCATGTTTGGATATTTTTTCCCCCTTTTGCAGCTCAAGGTGCATGGCACTTCCCCAGTGTGACCATCCATGCCATAGAGCTTACTTGTATAACATACTGATGCTTTTTCCTCCCCACTGGTCTGTTCACTTTGGTTATGCATGGCTCCAGCAGAAATACTTCACAGTAAAGCCCAGCGGCCACTATGAATTTTTTTGAGTATTTTTTTGAGTATTTCTAAGTATTCCTTTGAGCCAAAGAAACCTAAAGAACATGCTGCATGTCTTCCTGCTTTGTTCCCTGGGAACCTTCCTCCATCACCCTACTGTGGTCAGATAACAGTTCTGACAGTACAGATATAAAGAAAGAATGAATTACCAGCTGCTCTCATGGCAGGTATGCTGATGTGCTGGCAACACTGCTGTCTTCAGGCTGCACCATATGTAGGGTCTGGTTCGGGTCATACGCTGGTGGAATTCAGAACAACCTTTACCTAAGTCAAGAGTGTTATTAATATGGTATGTATAATATATAATAGATGTAAGGACAGGTCACTGTTTGCCTCACAGACTTCACTCCTTCCTGGAGATGAGAAATGATTTTTTTAGATCTGTGCTTGTTCTGAGAGTATATTTTCAAGTTAAACATTCTGCATTTATTTGAAAACATTTTTAAATTGATCTTTCTCTTCTGAAAACTTTTCCTTTTTTTCTTTTTTTTTGATACGTGTGTGAATTTGGAGACAGATAACTGAATCCTGAGAACATATTCCTGCTGATCTGACTGATGGTGGTAGATGAGTTGCTTTCTCTTAATTGAATGCCATGGAGCATGAGAGCTAGGCAGTCACTGAGGTGTGAAATGATGTGGTTTTCCACTAATGAGGAGATAATTCTGCATGGCTAATTGAAGTGTCAGAAAAATCACCTGCCTGCTGCCTTACAGCTGTGATCAGAAATGCATTTGCAGTTTTGTACAGCTCTCAGGTTTTTGGAATCTGACTGTGCTACAAGCTGTGTTCATAGATCTGTTCAGCATGTTGAAGGCCAAGCCTATTTCACTTCCACCCTTTTGGATCTCTCTGAAGATTGCTCTATTTTGTTTATCTTTTACTTAAGGGTCCCCTCCCCTTCCTTCAAAATTGAGCATGTGTCAAGGTGGATCACTCCTCCAAGCATGTTTTTACTTGGGCAGGAGGAGATTTAGCATGTTTCTGTGTGTCTCATTTCTTAGCCTGGATTTGATATTGTTGCAGTAATTGGCATGCATTCCAGTTCTGGTTTGGATCAGTAGCAATGACTGCTGTGCTGCAGTCAAGATAAAAGGCATGGCTGAGAGATGTAAATTAGCAAAGTTCTGTAGAGGTAGCTGAAGTGGACTGATTTACATCAACTGAGGATGAATCCATCCATTTCTCCACTGAAAGCATGTCGGCTGAACCCCGTGCTTAATGGTTGTGGCTCTGGATCTGCTGCTTAGTGTGGCTCTGTGAGGGAACCACATGCTTGGTGATGCTGCCTGTGCTTCTAGCTTGGATTCAGTCTCCAAAATAGAAGTACCCATCTGTCTTCTCTGATCTTAGAGCTCTTAAATGAAAGCACAGAAACTATTTTGTACCAGGTGTTAGCTGCCATGTGCTGTATTTGGGGGGTTAATTATCAGGAGATTTTAACTTGTAATTTACCTTTGTTTAGCACATCTAATCACAACATCTGGAGAACCAGACAATGCAACATCATTTAATGCTACCAGTCCTGCTCCTACAGAGCTAAGTCACTTAACAAACCCCAGCATTGGTCCCCATGTTCTGCATTTGGTGCCCACTGACCTTCCCATCTCAGGAGTCACTGATGCTCTTCATGACCTTAACATAACCCACAGGACTTTCAGTAGTTTCACCCTGTCTTGGGCAGCACAGGATGAGGTATTTGATCAGTTCCTTATCACTCTGAAAGACCTGTCCAGTTTAAACAGAACACAGGAAATCTTTTTGCTGGGAAACCAACGAGAAACAGAAATTACCAATCTCACAGCTGGCACTCAATACCAGATTAACCTCCGAGGAAGCACTCAAGGCCAGCTGTCTTGGGGCCTGGAAGCTCTAGCTGCTACAGGTATTTCCTATGGATTCATTAGCCACATGTTCCTCTTCTCCTTTGAAATACAAAACTTCATTTTCATACTGCTGTTCCACTGCAGAAATGCAAAGCTTTGTGATTGATGCCTTGTTTTAGTTGTAGTTGTTTATTTTGCTTGTTTGCATGGGATAAAACTTATTGTTATGGAATGAGAGCCTTGAGTTATGTAGCATGGACAATGCCCCATGCAGCTTTGAAGGTGACGTAGCATCACTTCTCTCTTTTCAAACTGCATGCAAAGAGAGGCATTGATGCATCTGCTATTTACAAGGCACACAAAAATAGCAAGATATTACAGGGATTTCTTGGGACTGTAATTCAAAGCACAAAAGAAAGACCACAAGTAAGTTGCAGCTTGCAGCATTGGCCTGGAAGTGGTGATGTTAGAGAAAAAAAAAGATTGCAACACATTGGGAGTATACCCTTCTGAAAACTTCTACCTGTTATCCCTATTATGTGAATTTCACAAGGAAACTGGGCTGTAGCCCCAGAGCTCAGTTCAACAAAGTACCACTGTAAAAGTTCACACCTGGAGAACTGATCTGGGGACTAATGACCATAGCAGACCACCTGCAAAAGAAATGCAATTCGTGATGTAAGACATTCACATAGAAATACAAAGATTATTATTGCACACCTAGAAAATAGTTAGAGCAGCCTTATCTCTCAATGGTTTGTTCTGTCTTTTTTTTTTTGTTTAAGTTAAGAAACATCATCCCTTGATATCATGTGATGGCACTGTGGTTGTTTTGTCATATATGTTGAATGCTTAACAGATGAGGTTTACAAAGGTCTTCAACCATCCCACTTGGTGCATGAGTTTATATGAGAATCTGTCAGCCCCTTGACAGCATGGTGGGGTTGAGTGCAATTCTGTTTCAGATATGCATGAGACATAACTGGGAGGCAAAGGGGCACTGCATCTTGGATGGGAATGAAACTGAGCACTCTTTAGAGAAACGAATGAATTGCTTCTAGGCTGTGATGGTTACTTATTATAATCATGCTTTAACTTGAAATATTTACCTTGCTTTAACTTTTGCTTAGCTTCATCTCCATTTGAAGTTGATATGTTTATTTTATTTCCATTGATGACAAAAATCATTCTTTCTGATACAACCAGTTCTTTTTCTGTTCCATTTTGTCCTCTTTCAGCTAAATGGTGCTATCTTGATATGATTCATATTGTAGCTCCATGATTGTCCTGATAAAGCTGAACAGCTACGGATTCCTGTGTTCTTTTGTTGAACATCATTGCGTTATTTCATGAACCATCTCTTCCTTTCTGACAGGATGAGAAAAATTCATCAAGACTTTGAGTAGTAGTAGTAATTTACTTTATATTAGTGAATTACAATAATGGTAACTGACTCATCCATGGAACTGTCTGAAAATACAGCTCTGAAAATAAAACACCTGCCTGTGTAAAGCTATGTGAGAGTCACAAAATAGGCTTTATGTTTTTACAGGGAGATTTATATGAATAAAATTAAGCCTAATTTTCATTTATTTCAGCACTCCCTTATGCATCAACTCAAAATATATGCAAGGCTTTACAATGGAAGTTTAGAAAAGAAACATCGGATCCATTCCCCTCTGTGTATAATTTCTGATAAATGCTCAGGAATTCAGATTGAGGTTATTTAGCTAGACTTTGTTCCTATTTAATGCTGATGTGTCAGCAATGCAAATAAGCACTAAAAATGCTGGAAGTGCCAATGGTTGACCATGTAGCAAGTCCAGGAGTTGAACTCAATGATCCATGTGGGCCCCTTCCAACTCAGGATATTCTATGATTCTGAGATTTTCCATGTAGGAAAAAAATATATTACTGTGATATTTTTCTATCAATCTGCTAATTTTAAGGAATCAGTTGTATTGTCTCAGCACCAGAAGACTTGCTTCTCTTGCTGGGAAAAAGACCTAAATTTTCATATTTAATAACAGCTGAGAGTTAGCTCTGTTGGCTCCAAGTTTCCTAAGTCACCCTCATGGTGACATATGAGAATGCTGATTTCTGCGAAGGCGGATTTCAATTTTAGATTAGTATCAGAATCTCTGAAAATCCAAGCTTCTCTGCCTCTGGGAAGGCTTTGGTGGCAGAATAATGTAATATAATGAAAATAGGTCTATTAAATTGAAGACACACAGACATAAAGAGATTTTCCCTTCTTTGCTGTTTTGGATTAGAAATAGTTTGGAAGAATAAATAACATCTTCCAATTAAAAGCATAACCATCCGAATCCCAAGTACTAGAAGCTCAGAGCCTTGCTAGCCTTATAATAGGCATTACTGCAGTATTCACAGTCACTTCAAAATGGCAAATGCCAAACTCTTAATAGCTGCACTAAAGTGGTTATGGTAATACTTGTATCATAGGGAGTTGTAATTAATATTAGCAAAATACATCCAGCCGTAAGATGATCTATAAACTGCTTTCTGTGAGCAGTCTTTCAGCATTAATGTGATTATTATTTATTATTATGGTTCTTTTCTTATTCTTCTGTCTTGCCAAGTCTCCGAAGAGACTTTATGAGTTACCTGGGGCAGCTGGGAATGTAAATGTGCGTGGGGGTGCATCTCTGTGCCACTTGCTTCCAAATGAAACTCATTAACTGAAAGTCATTAAGTAATACCACATTGCCACCGGTCTGTAATCTGAGTAACTGACTGACTCTCTGTCCTTATTCAGAGGAAGAACCTGAGCTTGGAAACTTATCAGTGTCAGAGACTGGCTGGGATGGTTTCCAGCTCACCTGGACAGCAGCCGACGGGGCCTATGAGAACTTTGTCATTCAGGTGCAGGAGTCTGACAGTCCAGAAGAGACCTGGAACGTGACAGTCCCCGGCGGACAGCCCTCTGTGAACATTACAGGCCTCAAAGCCAATACACTTTATAACGTCACACTTTACGGTGTGATTCGAGGCTACAGAACCAAACCCCTTTATGTTGAAACCACGACAGGTATCTTTTCATCCAGCCTAACGGCTCCTTTTCATTGCAGACAGGGACACGAGCCAGAGCTATTGCAACTGCTTGACAAAGCTTGTTCACTTGGTCTGCTTTGCATGGGTGCACTGAACTCATTAAAGCTTGGCTGAACATCTCTGGCTTGGAAATGTCTCATGATCAGACTTTCCAATAAGAGTCTCAGTGCCCCCATGGAGCCATTTTGCTTTCAGGAATGCTCTTTTTACCCCTCTCAGAATGGCTTGTTTTGTTCCCTTTATTCACTTTTCTGCTAGCTGACGCTAACTGCAAAACCCAACTGGCTGTTGCACATGCTCAGGACAGTCCAGGTTGCCTTGTGAAATTATATTTGTAGCCCAAATAAGCAAAACCCAAGGGCATAGTTGAGTTCTGCCTTTCAGAAGCTATTTCTGAAATTACACACCAGCTTCTGCATAAATACAACATGGAGGGCATAGTCTGACTCAAGGACAAGGCTCTTCCATGTGTTCTCAGATGGAGAAGAACACAAGTAAATTTCTACTAAGAATATATTGAGCCACATGAAGTTTAAACAATCAAATTGTTCTGAGAAAGATACAGTGCAAAAAGGCCACATTTAACCAATATACCGTGGCATAACAATGAGCTGAAAGAAGGGAGGTAAGCCTCATGTCATCAGAAGTTTGAGTGAGACTAATCAAGAGCCACAGACATAATTTTGTGGCTGATCTTGTGAAATGCTGCACTTTGGATAAAGGTTTGCTTATCGTGAACTTCTACTGTGAGAAACAAATAGAAATGTCTGTCCTATGTGGCTCAGTGAATCTTTCAGGTGTAAGGATCTCTGTAATGAGCAAGATACAAATTGGCAATAGAGGGGCACCAGTGGCTCTTCCTTTGGGTGATTCCTCTGGGCTTCCTTACAGACCTTGCAACCTCCTGCCACTGTGGGACAGCCAGAGCTTGCTCATATGTACTTTTCCCAAACGCATATTGCCCAGCGCACAAGGGGATAAAAGTACGTGTAAGAACAAAACAAAATGAAAGCAGCAGGGCTTGCCTGTTTCAGTAGTGCTTTGAGTGGCTTGGCTTCAGTAGAAACGTGTGTGGCACAGGGCACTTGCCTTGGGCTGCGTCCTGCTGCAGTCTGGGAGCGCTGCGCTTTGAGGGTCTGGTAGCAGATTGCCCATGGAGAACAGACAAACGTGGCAAGGCAAAAGAAGCTGTAGAGGAACAAACAAGAAAACAGACATCATGGGTGTCCTGCCCAGACACACAGTGTGCTCTCCCTTTATTGACATAATGAAAACAACTGAAGATTCCCTGCTGAGGTTTTCCCTTCCATTTCTGGGTCATCCTCGGCATCCGGCTTTTCAGAATTTTCCCTTCTGGGGACTTTCAATTGTCAGAATTTTCTGAGCCTTCCTGGAGCATGTCAGGGATGTCTGCAGAGAGGAAGAAACCCCAAGGCAGCTATCACTGCTTTGCATTTTGGCTCCAGCTCCCAAATTACATGCCAGCTTTCATAAACTTAAGCTGAAAGGGAAACTAGAAGAACTGAAACAAAACACAACCTTTTCCTCTGGATACAGCTTTTCCTCTAGTTTTAGCTTCTCCTAAAACTGGAAGCTGACTTCTCCAAGTGCCCTGGGGTGCTTGGAAGTGTTCTTTAGGGATTTCTTTCGTGCTCAGACCTCAAAGATGCATGGCTGCAAAAGGAAATAGCTAAAACTTTTAACCTTCTTTTTTCCTTTTTTTTTTTTTTCCTGTCTCTTTTTCCTCTTCTTTTTTTTTAGCATTTTGAGTTGCTGTCATTTCATTTCTTCCTTTTTAAGAACTGTTTTGCCTGTAGCAAGCTTCTACTTAGACTCTTTTCTCCAAGGGCAGCTTGGAGTGCTGTCAGCATGAGCAGAGCGAAGCAGATCATTTCTGAGCAGGTCGGGGTACGGGGCTGTCGCCTTCTGACCAATGTTGTTTCCTTCCTCAGGAGCACACCCCGAAGTTGGTGAGCTAACCGTTTCCAACATTACTCCTGAAAGCTTCAACCTTTCTTGGACGACCACCAATGGGGACTTTGACGTCTTTACTATTGAAATTATTGATTCTAACAGGTTGCTGGAGCCCATGGAGTTCAACGTCTCAGGCAATTCAAGAACAGCTCATATCTCAGGGCTTTCCCCCAGCACTGATTTTATTGTCTACCTCTATGGGATCTCTCATGGTTTCCGCACACAGGCAATAAGTGCTGCGGCTACAACAGGTATATGAAACCTACCTCAGTGCTAACTCTCCTTTCTTCTAACTCTTCCTTGCAGGTTGTGCCCATTTCCCTGCCCTCAGATACCCCATCAGTCTGCCCACTGCCAAATTCTCTACCTCACTGTTTGACACCTTCTAAAGAAGACCTGCCGCAGACATTTTGAGCTGTGAATGTTAAGCCACCGTCCCATCCAGCAAAGTCAGTCAATCACAACGTGATGCAATTTCATTCACATAATAATGTGTTAGCTCTTGTTCAAACATTAGGGTAGGGACAATCTCTGAGACCGATGAGAAGCAAAACAAATTTCCAAGAAGCAAGTGGAAGATAATTCATTATGATAGCTTTGCAGTATGTGCTGTGCAGCATTGAGGACACACTCCCTTTTTCAGATAAGCCTATTTATAGATACCGTTTTTATCCTGATTCTCTAAATGGGTTTCAGGCAAATTTCAGTCTGTCAGCAGATTCCTACAAGGCCAATTCAGCTTCAGACTTCAGTTTTGATTTGATGTTGGTAAATGAAATAGGTAGGCATTTCGCTGTTGGCACACTGCACATCCTGAGGTTTTACTGTTGATAGTGTGCCCAAAAAAGGCTCTCAAAGAGAAGGAAGTGTCAAATGTGCTTTAGCCAATTTCAGCGTGGAAGTAGAATAAGAGAGGATGAGAGGACTAGGTTACAGAAGCAGAAGGTGCTTCTCACAGCAGAAAGATAATAGCCCATGTTGTGATCATTTAACACCTCTACCAATTTTTGCCTGCTGACATGATCTCTGGAAAAGTTGTCATAGCTATTTGTATAGCAGGAGATTAAGGTGGTCAATGACATCAAGTTTAATATCAAATACCAGTTGTCAAGAGAATGCAGAGTTGCATTTTCTAGCATCAGTAGATTGTGAATCTCCTCACTGAATCATGGCGAAGTGACCACTGAGGTTATGGTATGGAAGACATCAAGAAGTATATGGCTAGATGGTCTTTGTGACCTATGGCTTGTGTGAATTCAAACTTTTGTTTTATTTTATTGCTTTGGGTTTTAATAATTGCAACGCATTTCCATTTGTTTTTCTTCCCATAGTAGAGGAACCTCTCCTTAGCAAACTCACTGTATCAAATGCTACCTCAGACTCCATGTTGCTCATGTGGGAAGCACAGGACAATGCCTTTGACCATTTTATTCTAGAAGTCAGAAACTCTGACTCCCCTTTGGACTCACTGGTGCAAATAGTGCCAGGGGCTTCCCGGCACTATGTAGTCACCAGCCTCAAAGCTGCCACTAATTACACTGTCCAGCTCCATGGTGTAGTTGATGGGCAAGGTGGTCAGACCTTGACAGCACTGGCAACCACAGGTATTTCACTGTTTCAACTTCTAGGTTTGCTTTTTTCTCTTCTTTCTTTTTCTGTCCACCAAACTGCTCTGAAACGTGGCTCCAACTCATCATCCATATACTTCACACTTTGATAAAGTATAGGAAGATCACCATGAGGGGAGGCTGAAATAAACTGACCTTGTGAGTGCTTGGAAGGAAAGATATCTGGAACAATGGAAAAGGCTGGAAAAGTGCCCCCAGCATTAAGGGAGCCAGTTGTAAACCATGATTGGTTTCATTATATATACACTTATCAGCAAGTGCTGTGTATATATAGCTGACATGCTCCAGATGGTTAATGTTTTTCACAGAAGATCTTTTCACTTGATCTGAGTGATGTGCCTGTTCATCCCATCCTCACTTGCTTCCTTGTGGGTGGGAGGGCTTTGTATCTTTGTCAGCCAGAGAGGCACCTGCATGTCATTTTGGTTCTTTGTTCTTAAAACCAAATGTCATCCAAGACATTTGCATCTCTTGTGGGAGTTTAGTGCAGCATGCTCAGTGACCAGCCAAAATTGCATGGAGTGGTCTAGCCACCTTGTGCTAGTTCTGGCATTCTTCTCTGCCCGGCATTTTTAAGCATTCCCAGCAGAAAACTGGGCTTAAATAGGAAGTCCACCCCTTCTTGATGGTCAGCCCACCACACTGCTACTTGTATTGCTGTCTTTTAGTCCTTGAGACCTGTCGGGTTTCACTGTGAGTCAGAGCTTTTCCTGTGGTGATGGTGATTCCAAGAGCTCACTGAGACTCTCCTGACAAGAGAATTCCAACTCGTTTTGCATGTAGTACTCTTTGGAGTCTGGGTGTCATGTCATGAGCCTGCCTGACTGGATGCAAATGGCATGTGAAGGAATGCAGCCATGTCAGAAACAGACTAGAAAGGATTGGTTTTGTCACCTCTGAGCTGCATGCGGGGCCGATGGCTCCATGCTCAGTCTCACTGGGTTCTCCACTCAATCCTGTCTGCATTGTGGATATTTTCTCATCTCCTCCCATCTTCAGACGTATTATGCCTACATGGTGATGTCTTCACTGTCAGCCATGAAGGCATTGATTGGCAGCATGACAGTGGCATGTGTCCTTAATCGGGGCCACTTGGATTCAGCTCTTCCAAGACTTTTCCATTGAGGGAGGTTGACTATTAATTAAAAGCAATTGGGGACAGCTGGTAAAAATTGGAACATCTTGCAGCAGTTCTTGTTTTAGATAACAAAAGGATTTCATTCTTTCACTCTTCTTGGTCAGTTTGATACATCCTTCTTGCTTTTCTCCCAGCATGTATCACTTATACAGTTATTCCCTGGTATCACACTGGCTGCATTTCCCAAGGTGTTCTTGGTTCAATCGGCAAGAGAAAAAGAGAAATTCAGAGCAGACAGGATTCTCAGGCCACCTGACCGCAGGGTCGTGTCTGTGGCCTTTCTGGGCTCTAATGAATCCTTAATGATGCATTAAATGGAAAAGATTAAAGTAGGAATGGTACCCCTTCTATAGCATGAAGGCCAAGTTTTTGAATAGTTAGATAGAGGGAGAGCACGAGCATTGCTTGTTTGTTTTTTTCCAGTCCATCAGATGTTGTTTGACTATGCCTAATCAGGGGACAAGGAACACCTTAGCCATTGAGTCCAGAGAAGTTTTGGCCTGAGGTTAGTGCTGAGATGATCACTGCTAGGACTAAAACCCCAATAAACTTCTGGGTCCAAAAATATGAGTATCTACAATGCCAGTCAACAAGAACACTAAGCAAAAGCTAAAGTCAGTATTCAAGGACTTCTGTTTTGATCTTAATTTCTGCCTGAACCCTACTTTAGAATTGCTGAGTCTGGGTATTCCTGTTAAATTTCCAGTACTGAATCACTGCAGTTTCCATGCTTGTACCATGGGGCTGTTTGTTGATGATGCTTCAGTAAATCAAGCCCGCATTTCAGTAAGAAAATTTTGAGCATTTAAGAAAACTGAATGGAAAAACTATTAAAAATCAGCACTAATTTCACTGGCTTCTTTCCAAAACCTTACGAAATAGTTGTTACAGTGCTCCTCCTTTCCTCAACCACTGCAAAACAAGGCTAAACCCTTCAGCTTTAGCTTTCAGTCTCTCTAACCCCATCCCATCCCCCCCCATGGCTAATTCTTCCCCCCACCCCTAAGTAATGCTCTCTCTTCACCTGTGTTCCTCTCTCCTTCAGAGGCTGAACCACAGCTGGGCACGCTCACACTCACAAATGTCACCCCCGACAGCTTCAACCTCTCGTGGACCACAAGAGATGGGCCTTTTGCCAAGTTTGTCATACACGTTAGAGATTCCTATGCAGCACACGAACCCCAGGAGCTTACGGTGTCAGGAGGTGCTCGCAGTGCTCACATCTCAGGCCTGCTAGATTACACTGGCTATGACATTAACATTAAGGGCACCACCGATGCAGGTGTTCACACAGAGCCCCTCACTGCTTTTGTCATGACAGGTACCTGCCAAAAGGTTTGGAGTATGTTTATCAGTTGATTATATATATATATACACACACATATATATATATATATTCCCACATGGATAAAAGTGTGGACTACAGCACTGAGTACCCAGCACTGATGCTTTTATTTGAAGCTTAGCGCAAGCATGGGTTGCAGCAGGCATGTTGACCTTAAAAAAATTTTAGGAGGAGTAATAGTTTAAAGTTATTCAAGAGCGCTCTGGAGTCTTTCTCTCATGTGTTATGAACTTTTCTATCTCCCGATGATTAAGGGAGAAATTTGTCAGTCCTTCCACCTATACATCCCTTATACATCCCTACACCTATACATCCCTGGAGGCATTCAGGGCCAGGCTGGATGTGGCTCTGGGCAGCCTGCTCTGGTGGTTGGTGACCCTGCATATAGCAGGGGGTTGAAACTAGATGATCATTGTAGTCCTTTTCAACCCAGGCCATTCTATGAACTCATCTATGAACTAATCTTTGTATGAATAATTTGGCCAGATTTTATCTGGGATTAGTGAACATCACATGCTGGTATTGTCAAATAAATACTACAGTGTTCACATTCTGTGTATGACATGGCCAGTGTGCACTGCTAGGGCTTGTCACGCAGACCTATGGAAGCCTAAATAGGATTAAAGCAGAAACTGAGGCTTTTTCTATTTCCTCCTCACTTCATTAATGCACAGTGGGAGCACTCCTTGAAGGAGCAGCATCCCTTGCAGCACTGGGGCCAGCACTTTCTAAGAAAATCAGTGACCACGATCCTTTCCCTTAGGGAACATGATTGCATTTTGCACCAGCTTCAGCCTGCCACTTGATGAATGTTGTTACAAGTCAGAAAGTGTTTGCTTCCAAAACTCTTCAGTTTTGAAAACAAACCACGGGCATTAGTGTTTTGAGAGGAAGCTTCCCACAACAAGGTAAACAAGTGGCACCCCACACCACAGTTGGATGTGTTTGCAGAAACCTCCTGGGTTTAATATACTGGTGTCACTCCACACCTATCCCAGGGATACTCGAACAGAGTGTCAATGTCATCAGCTGTGAAAAGTCACAAAGCAAATATAAAACTCTTAGCCAAAGAAAATTTTGCATTTAACTGACTTCTCCTTTTATGTGAGTGGAATTTGAGCAATGGAGGACTGGATAAGTTAATTCCTAGGCCAATATGATGTGTTTTGTCAGATTGTTTAGAGAATTCTAGCAATGCCTGGGATGCTGTGTCAAGGCCAGAGTGTAGCAGAGCCAGCTGATCTCCCTGTTTGACTCATCAGATTTTGTGTGAGCTTGACTGTCGTGTGAAAATTTGGCCTTTCTGTCTGAGAGACGCAGTGGGAAAGTTTTGAGAAATTGGTCCACAGCTCTGAACTTTGGCAAACGGATACAAACTGATTATAGCTGATGTAAAAGAAAAAAGAAAAAAAAAAAAAAAGACCCCTCACTGGAATTTCTTTAAGCTGTCAACATGCTACATTAGCAGCTGCCTGTGAAGCTCTTTGAACAGGTTATTGCTCTGTTCTGTGATCATTAGCCCCTGCCCTTAGCTGGTGCAAATTCTTGCTTCTCTCCTGTTGCCCACAAAAGCAATTCCGCAAATGTTTAGTCCTTGCACTGGCTGTGACCTGGCTGATGGATGTCCTGCTTCTCACAGTCCTGCTGGCATCACTGACCCTCCACTGCTGGAAGAAGAAGCTAGAGACAGTCGTGTGAGGTAGAGAGGAGGGAATGCGAGATATAGGAATTGTGAATGTCAAGGTTGAGATTTGTCCCTAAAGCAGCCGTGGTGGAGCCAACTGAAAGGAAATGAAAGCTTTCTGCCTAACAGTTTTAAAACAGTTTTGGTTACATCTGCCTTCTAGTGCATGTGCAACAAGAGTAACGTGCTTACCCATTGAGTTTTGAAGGAATTTCAAAGGAGCTTGTGAGATGAGGTGTTAAGATGTGCTAGAGGAAAATGAAGAATTGAACGTTTAACTTTTGGCGGCTCCATTGAAAATCCTGGTCTTGTCCGGGCTATACATTTTGATTAATTCCATTTTTTGGGGGAAAAAAGTTGTGATTTATGTCTGGTGCAATCTGTGACATTTTCTAATTTGCAATTTTTTTTTTTTTTGCTTCTTTTTTTGTGTGTGTTTTTGCACCTTCCCTTCTTTTAGAGGCCATGCCCCCACTGGAAAACCTAACTGTCTCTGATATTAACCCTTACGGGTTCACAGTGTCGTGGATGGCATCGGAGAATGCCTTCGACAGCTTTCTTGTAGTCGTGGTGGACTCTGGCAAGCTGCTGGACCCACAGGAGTTCCTCCTTACGGGAGCCCAGCGGCAACTGAAGCTTAAAGGCCTTATAACTGGCATTGGCTATGAGGTTATGCTTTATGGTTTTGCCAGGGGGCACCAAACAAAGCCCCTAAGCACTGTGGCTGTTACAGGTATTTTAATGTGAACAAATTGTTCTTTTCCACTTTTTTTCTTTCTTGCTTTTCTTCTCACACGGAAGTTGTTTCATGCAGTCCATTTGCAAAACAAACCTTGGCTTTTGCATCCCTTTCTGCATCGTGGCTACACATAACTCCTCGTGGTTGATCGGTTCACCAGTGAAATTCCATTCCTTTTAACTTGATGTTTCCTTTTTCTCTTTGTGAGGGATCCTGTAGAGACGCATGACGTGGGTTGAGGGGTGAAAATTTCTGCTATGTTCATGCAGGTACTTCTAACTGGAGTCTTTCAAGAGAAATAGCTGCATGCGGGAGCTCGTCTTGTTAACAGCTGCTGGGCACCTCAGCATTCTCCAACTCGCCAACCATCGGGATCTTCAGGAGGAAATCATCCTGGTTTTCCTGCCTATGGCCTCGTTTCTTTCACTCTCTGTGTTTCACACACAGAACACAGTGTGGTCACTGCCAACCATAACGTTGGCATCTCTTTCCACAAAACCTTAGCTCGTGTTCTCAGCCTCATCATAACTGCTGTCTTCCAGCAGCATATGAATAATTTTCTTGAAAAGTTGTTGCAGACGGATTCTCTACCCCTATAATCCTCAAGTCTCATCTCCATGTTGCTGATGATCCAGCAGTAAACCTGACTGCAGGTTCGTGAGAAAATAAATAGGAACATCTTCCTCTGGAAGATAAAAGTGCATTGGAGATGCTCTAAGACAGTAAGCATTCCAACAGCGTTTCTGTTGGTAGAGATGCTTGACCATACTGAGCTGAAGGTGTTTTGTGGTTGTTTAATAACTTAGAGCTCCTGGGATCCTCTTGAGTGGGTTTGTTCACCAAGGATAGCAGGTCTTGCACATTGCATTTAAATGTATGAATTTTCATTATTTTCCCCATTGCTGCTTCAGCATTTGTTTTACATCAAACTGAAGGGTTCTTCTGATCTAAAATATCACAGAGGCCAGAAGTGCATGGAATAAGGGTTTTGCATGAAGAAAAAGATTCTTTCAAGAAGCTTCTATGCTGCCTTCCTAACAGACAGAGACCTGACCATGTTACAGGCATGCCTGCAGATCTATATAACAAGAGATTGTTTTTATCATTTCTAAAGGTTTCTTTCACATGTGATGGGTAACTCAATGAAAAGTAAGGGACCAATGCACTTCCAACTTACTATCAGCATGTGTAATTTTGCATGGCAGAGTCAAATGATGTATTTCCATGTTGTGGACTTAAGATAGAGTGAAAAGTTTGAATGAGCCCACACACACCCTCATATATATTCTTTGGTATGTGTAAAATGCTAATGTTCTTTTTCTTTTCTTTTTTTTTTTTTTTTCAATAGCCAGCAGATTCTTTCTCTTTCTTTGAACTGTGGTTGGATGCTTGCAGTATGCTGTAGCCAGACCTCAGGAAAGTCACTAATGAACTGATCCAAACAATCACTTTTTTTCCCCTACTGCTATCTTCTCCTTTTTTAGAGGCAGAACCCGAGGTCGACAACCTTCTGGTTTCAGATGCTACCCCAGACGGCTTCCGTCTGTCCTGGACTGCAGATGATGGGGTTTTCGACAGTTTTGTTCTAAAAATCAGGGATACCAAAAGGAAATCTGATCCACTGGAACTCATAGTACCAGGCCATGAGCGCACCCACGATATAACAGGGCTGAAAGAGGGCACTGAGTATGAAATTGAGCTCTATGGAGTTAGCAGTGGACGGCGCTCCCAACCCATAAACTCAGTAGCATCCACAGGTATTGTCTTTGTGGTAGGAAAAACGTGTTCATGCCTAATTCTGTTAACATTTCTCCTTTTCCTAGGTGGTCTGAGCAGTTACTGGAGACCTTCAAACTGTCTCCTGCATGTCACCTACCCAAGTTTTGATTGTTCATGTTGTTTTTGCATGAAAATATGCGGATTCTGGTCATGTAAAAAGTTCTTAAGACTTGGGCTGAATTCTTCAGATTAACTTAAATGAAGAATGGGTTCATAATTTGAAGCATTTCATTTGGCCACTTTTGAATGGAACTTTTCATTTTTTTCTCCATCAATATCATGATGTCATTTTGAAATACTTAAATGTGAAAAAGTGAAGCAATGCTCTTAGATCCAAATTCTCTCTTTAAAAAACGTGGGGCTTACTGATTTGAAAATACAGTGATTTAATATCAAGCTAATTCTGGGAGGAGGGGAATGAGAAGAGGATGGTTGAGTTCAGTGCAAGAGGAAGCAAGAGAAATGTGTAAAAAATTTTGTGTCCAGCTATAATCCACAGCAAAGGACAAACAATAACTCAGTATGAAACATCTTGCCCTAAAATAGCATGACCTGACAACTCACCTCAATGTCTGCGGTGGCAGATGTTAGCATGGAAAGGCACACTTCTGAGCAGCTCCACTATCTGCCATCACAGCCCTTGAATAAACACATACCCACTCACTCGGACATTTACATGCATCCATCTCAGGGCACCTTTCTCTGGGCTCATGTGGGCTGTCTCATAATGGAGAAGGATGCTTGAAGTCAACTGCACTTATTAGCGGCACGTCCCCATTTTCACTGACTTCAGGATATTTATGGTAAACCACTAACTGTTATCGTTTTCCTCATGACTACATTCTAATTTGGTCCTTTCAGGGAGATTTAGCACACGTCACCTCATGGCGCCAATAGCCCCAAAGATGTTTTTCAGCTGTAAATAGCCCGTGGATAATTGATAATAGAGTTGGAGCCACAAAAATCCAGCTAAATAACTCAAACTGCATGTTACACTGCATCAGATAGCTGGGGCCACCAAAACATCTAACTGGTTTCTTA
Organism: Perdix hodgsoniae; assembly: GCA_035772895.1. Lineage (NCBI taxonomy): Eukaryota > Metazoa > Chordata > Aves > Galliformes > Phasianidae > Perdix > Perdix hodgsoniae. The sequence continues at coordinate 8,103,863 of JAPSGF010000020.1, read as the reverse complement.
TTTAGGAATTGGCTATTTGGAGAAACGTGCATATTTATAACAAATCTAGTTTAATGGCTAAGTAACATTTGCTACCTCTGCAGTGGTTGGCTTGGACAGGTTTGTGTGCAGCCTTGCTTTATTCTAGCCTGTGTACAGTGTATAAGTGAGCCAGAAATAAGTGTGAGAATGCCTTCAGCCTAAGTAAAGGAAGCAGAAAAATCAGAAAAATCCTGCTGGGAACAAAGACTGCCAGCAAACAGACCAGCAAACCTAACCCAAACATTACCATGGAAATGAGGTCATGAAAATGAAAGCTGAAAGGATTGAAAATCCCACTCTGTATTTATCACTCACACTTCTCCCTTCTTCCGTACATGAGCACATACCCTTGTGTAAACATATGCAGTCATCAGGGATCAGATCTGCTACTGGTGTAAATCAGTGCAGTTGAAGACATCTGCTTTAAGCATCACTAAGCAACCCTCTCTGGAGGTCTGACCTCGTATCTCTGCATGCGAAACCATCCACCCACTGGAAAGAAGGAGAGGGGGAAAGACCTTGCATGTTCACCATTGGATGCACTGTCCTCTGTGGTTTCCTTCCTTACTTTCACTAATTCTACTGTGATAGAGGACATCAGATCACTGCAGTGCGAGGCAGCATTGCACAGAGCTGCAGTGCCTGATCCAGTTGGCACGAACAAGTTTGCACACTGGTGCTCTCAGAGGAAGTGTCTCTTGGAGATTCTTCTGTATAATATCTGTGGAGATGCAATTCAGCCCTCAGCAGGGGACTGGTGGCTATGTGCCAGTTAATATCCTTGGTAGGAAGTGTGGGACTCATGCTGCTAATTTCCTCTTCTTTAAATGGTGGTTTGCCACATTCTGATGGGATTTTTCATCTGAGAGCATCCCAAAATGCTATTTATATGTGAGAAATATAGTCTGATGCTTCCTGGGTCTTAGTAGAAGAAAGCCAGTGAACATATTTGTGTAATCTGCTAGTGAGGAAAGAACATATTTAGCAAAAAAACAAAACAAAACAAAAAAAAACCAACCCAACAATAATCAGAGCTCTGCAAGTATCACGGACCTCACAGGCAATCCTCTGGTAGAGATAATGAGGAGTGGTGCTGGAGGATGATGCTAAAGATCTGTGTCTGTCCAACAGCTGCACTGAGTCTTTTTGTGAAAAAACAAACAAACAACCGACAGAAGCACCTTGGCCTGCTTTTTCTTAATACCTGCTTAATTCTGGCTTTCAGGTGGTTGAAGATGGTATCACTTGCTGCTATTTCATTTCCCTGTGCTCAAAGGAACCACTCTGTTACCTCTCTGGTACTCATTCAAGGACTGGTGCTTCTCAGGAGGGTCCCACATGCTTTGTTTGCCATGTTTGCTCATAGGCAAGCAGATGCAGTTGGGGTAATGGGGATGAAGGACTCTTATGTAGTTAAGGCTTTTCTTACTGTTATTTGCTATGCAGCAATTTACCTGTACAGCAGACATGTATGAATTGTGTACCCGTGGAAGTGTGCACAGCAGAATTCAAATGGCAAGGTTAGGTGCTTATTTTCTGGATAAGGCTGAAGTGTCTGTGTGTATGAAACCTCTGAATGCTGGACCAAAGAGGGCTGTGGTCCATAAAGTTATCCATTACAATTTAGATTGAGCAGCCTGTTTAGGTGTCATGTAGCCTTGCTAACCCTACCTTGCTTTCTTCCTTCTCTTACTCTTTCATTCTCTGGCTTTTCCATGTGATCAAGCCTCCCAAGCCCAAAATGCCTTGTGAGAAATGATTTACATTTCTCTTGAGGGCTCAGTTGTTTTTCCTTCCTTGACTTTGGGTTGATTTAGCACATTGCTGCTGGAGCTTTGGGGACACATAGAACAAACGGCCCTCTTTGACTTCTTTCCTGCAGACACATTCTTTCCAATCTATTCCAAGCACAGTCACTTTTTTTTCCTTCTTTTGCCACCTTCCCCTTGCCCACAGCTTGTTTCCACCACTTTTTATGTGGTTTATGTTTGGGATCTGTCGCCCTTGTGCTAATGACTAAGTCAGTATGTGTGGGCTGTTTGTTTCTTTTCACATTTCAGCGTTGTTTTGGTTACAGTCAAAAAAGCAAATTGGAAGTGGGATGCTGAGTGTAAACTTAGAAGTGGCAGATCTCTTCACCATGTCCTTTCAGAAGCCCTTACAGTCACGTTTTGCAGTAGCTTACTTAAACTTTAAAGTAGAATGTTTCAGATTGTGGCACACGTTGGTTTGCATCTTCAGATTGGGTCATTTTGGTAACACTCATTAGATCTGTTTGCAAGGCTAAACAACGAGGCTGTACCAATTAATATGTTTCAGCTTACCAATCTTATTTTCTACAGGCAAATGTCGTGCTCAGGTTTGGACAGGGTAAGGGTGGGCTGTATAGCAGAAAGCTGCAGTGATACCACAAGTGCCTTTGCTATGTACCTAGAAAAAAATCATGGTCTCTTAATAGTGTTTCCAAGAAGAAAACCTAATATTGTAGGGTTAAGCCAACAGAAGTTACTGGCAGGCAGTGCTTGAGAGGATGGTTCCTACAGGGGGAAATGAGCCTGGGTCTCTTTTAGGCATGCTACAGTAGAAGCTGTATGCTCAAGGAGAGGCATCTCTGCATTGCTAAGGGTTGCTGTGTGTCACAAATAGGGCTCCAAAGCTCAACAGTAAGACTAAGAATCATCCAAGTGAAACTAGGTTAGAAAAACTGATAATAAAACAGTACTCCTGTAAGTGTTGCTCCATACACTGAGATCTCTGTTATTTTGTGGACACTGTGGTATTTTTAAGTTAGCAAGTACTGTAATATTACTGAAAATAGAAAATAAAGACCGAGTAGATTATTGCTCTCGGTGTGTGACAAAACCATTCAGTGGTACTGCCCGCATCCATGTTGCTTTGTAGAGCATTGATAGCATCAGCTCCTGGCACACAGGAGTACAAGTCACATCACCAAGGGCTGGCAAACGAATCGTTGACCTTTTCTCTCTCTGTGCTGTGTTTGTCCTCTCTTTTCCACCGACAGTTGTGGGATCTCCCAAGGGAATCTCTTTCTCAGACATCACAGAAAACTCTGCTACGGTCAGCTGGACCCCCCCCCGCAGCCGCGTGGAGAGCTACAGGGTCTCCTATGTCCCCGTCACAGGCGGTGAGTGTGGGGACATGGAGGGAGATGGTAAGGGGGAAGAGTGAAAAGTGTATCTGAGAGATGGCCCTCAGAACAGCAACTGTAAGCCATGGTTATCAGACTTCTCAAAGGTAGTGAGTGATATTTCTTAGTGATCCCCATTGTTGTTTCAGTATTATATCCCTCTTTTAGCGCGTTTTTAGCATAACTTAGGGACATCTCTGGAAGGAAACAGCTATTGAGCAAACACTGCATATCCCAGGATCATACAAGAAGTGTTTTTAAATAAGACAGGTAAAGATCTAGGTCTCTAGACAATGTAAATGTACATGTAGAGTGATCCCACAAAAGAAAAGGAATGACCTACAGTCATCATCAAGCATTTGCCCATGTGTTCTGCTGGAATCAACCCAGAATTTGAAAGAAGTATCTGTCACAAATCTTCACAACTTACAATAATATACAATATATCTTTGTTTAAAATGAGATGAGTGAAGGAGAACATCATCAGACTTGGTTTATCTTTGTCCATCCTCTGCAAGAAGCCAAGTAGTTTTAAACTGGAAGGTCCTATCCTTGCAGGAGTAAGGATTTGTAGTGCTGTTTTCATCTCTTCTATAAAGTTATGATAGCAGAAATACCGATTTTTTTCCTTACTGTTAGCCTACCAGTAGCAAAGAAATAGAAACCTTTGTCTTAGAGTCAGGTGTTGTGGCCACAGTTTGTTTTCCCATTAGTGGTTGTAACAAACTGGGGAAAAAATCAACTCCTGTACATGTGAATTCACATTGATCACAATGTGTTTAACCTGAAATACAGTTCTTAAAAGCATTTATGGAGAACTGCCATTAATCCACTGACATTTACATTTGTCCTAGGCACTCCCAATGTTGTTACAGTTGATGGAAGCAAGACAAGAACAAAGCTGGTGAAGTTAGTCCCAGGTGTAGACTACAATGTTAATATCATCTCTGTGAAAGGCTTTGAAGAAAGCGAACCCATCTCTGGAATTCTGAAAACAGGTAATACATAAATAGCAGGTTTCCATATATGTTGTCTGCATCACAGAACAGACTCAGGAATGAAGGACTTTGATCTTGTCCTCTCTTTCCTTTTTGTCTCTGTACTTCAGGTGAGAGCAGGACTTGCAGGTTTGATCAGGATCCCACTCTGCCAAGAGCAGAGCTTACTTGCAGTGGGGCAGAGACACTCCATGTGTTTACAATCCTAATACACAGAAACAAAAGGAAGTTTAATTAATACCATCCTACTGATGTGGGAGCAAAGAACCAGCTCACTGGGCAGTTCAGCCCACTTTCTGTTGTGTTCTCCACATCTCCCAAATTTGCAACTGTGTCCTAAGCACAAAAGCATCCTCTCTCTTGTTCTCTCATGTATTTTTTTGGGTTTTTTTGGTTTTTTTTTCCTACAATATACCTTTAAATGTCCCCATGGGAAATGTTTTTGCCACCATGAAGTGGTTTGTTCATTATTTTTGGACTCTGACAAGTGTTCAGAGAACTGTGGCAAGGACAAGATGATGTATACTGGATAATAAAGTGCAATTTATAGTCTGTTCCAACCATACTGGGAGCAGGCATCTCTCCCAGCATAGGGAGAGCATAAAAGGAGGTGCAAAGCAGAGTCCCACAAGGAAGTAAGGCATGATGTTTGGGTGGTTAGCTGGCTGTTGCATTGGTTTATTTTTGTAAGTGCAGGGCAAGCTGTTGGAAGGTCACAGTGGCTATCAATTGCCGTCACATTAGTTATTTTTCCCAAGCTCTGTCTCCTGATTTCGCTCCAAGAAGCAGTCCAGACTTGAGGGTGTTGAGAGAAATATGTCAGCTCTGACAGAGCTGTTAAGATTGATGTTATCAGGACTGATCTGAGAATGCAGTTAGTTATGTCTGTTCCCAGTGTTTAATCTTTCCACGCGTTGACCTCCCGTCTCCAGTGGAGGCATTTGATGTCTCTTTATAGGCACTGACGTTTTTTTTCTGCAGAGCTCCACTATTCCAAAGGGAACCATAAAAGCTGCTGCATTGAGCAGTAATGTTTGCACATTTTACATTCTATGGTTACAACAGAGAGTTGCACAGAGCTGACAGTAATTGCCAAATTCCTTCATCATGTTATCGTTTCTTCCAGCTCTGGACAGCCCATCAGGACTGGTAGTGATGAACATTACAGACTCAGAGGCTCTGGCAACCTGGCAGCCTGCAATTGCAGCTGTGGATAATTACGTTGTCTCCTACTCTTCTGAGGATGGTAAGAAGAGTTCGTGATGGGTTGGGGAGCTGTGACTCCAGGAGGACAGGCCCAAAAGGGAGCGGGTGGCTGCCACTCGATGGAGACGCCTTGCTGGAAGCATGTTAAAAACCACCAATTTAGTTAATGCTTTCCTAATTCAGGCATGAACAAAGATACTTTCGAACTCATGAACTTCTCGAAAAGGTGCTATAACTCGTAAGAACACTAGAGAGTGCTAACACTCTTAGAGAGGGCTCTGCTGTTAACCCAGGATCACCTGGAGGAGCGCACAGATGAGCATAGCAAGGCATGCCTGAACGACTGCCTCTCTTCTGTCTTTTCTTTTTTAGAGCCAGAAGTCACACAGATGGTATCAGGAAACACAGTGGAGTATGACCTGAACGGCCTTCGACCTGCGACGGAGTACACCCTGAGGGTCCATGCTGTGAAGGATGTACAGAAGAGTGAGACCCTCTCCACCCAGTTCACTACAGGTGCCGTGTCCCACCTTGCTGGGATAGGAGGCTGCCATCTCCTTGATCCCACAAGGCTTACCTTCCTCTACTACCGCCACCTCAGCTAGCATGTGTGCTTTTTGCTAGAAACTTGAATTTTGAAAGCACTCACACCATGTTTTTAATCATAAAATTTAGGATGACTTTTTTTTTTCTTTTTTTTTCTTTCTTTAATTTTCAATGTCTGCAGAGGAAAAGCGTGCTTTCTTAGCCTGTATTCATATCCTTCCTATAACCTCTGTGCTAAATTGTATCAGTGTGTGATTGTAATCTCTCTGCTCTCTCCTTCAGGACTCGATGCTCCAAAAGATTTAAGTGCTACCGAGGTTCAGGCAGAAACAGCTGTGATAACGTGGAAGCCTCCACGTGCTCCTGTCACTGATTACCTCCTGATCTACGAGTCCATTGATGGCAAAGTCAAGGTAGAACACTCGTATCCTAACCTGAAAGGCTGTACCTCAAAACTGGACAGTAAAGATGCTCTAGAAAGGGTTCTGATTTTCAGGGAAGCAAATTGCCTGAGCACGCTGAAAATCAGTTCTTTAAAGACACACACACACAAGAAAAAAGCTTTTTGAGGTCTGGAGAATGAAATTTCCAGATCTGTCCTAAAGGATGATCTTGCTCAATTGTTTTGTGAGCCGCACAGAGTCATCTCTGCAGAGTGTTTATTCAAATTGTGTAAACTTCTGTGCTGACCTGCTTTAAACCACACAGCTCACACTGTGGCATGAAACATTCACCTCCATACAACTTTCCTGAAGAAAGTGAGCAGGAAAAAAACCTTTGAAGAATACAAGTTTTGCATGAGTTACAGATACAACCATAATCATCACAAAAAGAAACTGAACTATGATACAGTTCCACTTAGTATGATTTTCTCACTGCGGTTTCCTTGTATTGTTTATCATCCCCATAGGAAGTCATCTTAGACCCTGAGACGACCTCCTACACCCTGACAGAGCTGAGCCCATCCACTCAATACACGGTGAAACTCCAGGCACTGAGCAGATCTACGAGGAGCAAAACGATCCAGACCGTTTTCACCACAAGTAAGGACCTTAGAGTGTGTAAGCAGATGAAAGTGCAAAAGTCCCGTTCTCCTGAAGCTGTAGCATCATCTACTTCCCCCAAACTGGAGGGATGACGTTTGTTCCTTTATATCCAGCCACATTATCTCTGTAGTCTCCTTTCTGATGAAACATCCTGCCTTTCCCATGTAAGATCCTGAATGGGATGTCACATCTTAAAATCCACACTGATCCCTTGAGTTATCTTCATCTTGGTGCACAGCAAGTTGTTAGAACAAATCAGCTTTTTAAATTGAAATGAAGCAAACAACACCCAAACACACACATCTGTGCAGGAGTCTTTGGAGCTGAATTTCTGGACAGGCTTTTTTTTGTCCTCTTTCTGAGGTCAGTTTGTGTACCATCACACTGGTATGTCCATTCCAGCTCTAATAGGACAGCCCTGTGGTAAGTTGAACTCCAGAGTAGATTGGGTTCTTTGAAGGGTACTTCTCAGTTGACGTATTTGGCAGTCACTGGTCTCACTGACACATCTTTTGATGATAAGAAAAATATAATATTGCTTAGTATTAACTGTAAAACCTTGCCTATCATTTGTCTCCCTTTTCACGGACCCAGCAGCACTTTCCAACATCTCCATTGCTCCATCTGCCCTTGTACCAACCTCAGCCCAAGGACTCGTGGAAGTCACACAGCCCCCATTCTGCTCCCAGTCAGTCCCTGTGTAAAGCAGGGTGACACCAGAAATAAGAGAATTCATCTGTGTGTGTTCAAGAGACATTTGGCTAACTGACAGGGGTTGCACCATTTAAATATTGAGCTGGCAGATGTACTCCCCTCATAACAGGGTGTAGTTATATGGCATTTATAGTGCTCCCAAAAGTGTAGACAGATGTGCAAAACCTTACCCAAAAGAAAAATGCACATCATCTTATGTTTATTGTAATTTTCTGTGCGTGTATGATAGCAATTACAAGCCAGTTTCCGGGCTTAGCACATGACTATGCAGTTGATCACCATGAGTCATTTGAGTTCAACAAGTTAATTATAATTGCTGATCTCTCAAGGACTGTTTTCTATTTTCTTTTTTTGTGCAGCTGGTCTTCTTTATCCTTATCCTAAAGACTGCTCCCAAGCTCTCCTGAATGGAGAGGTCACCTCTGGGCTCTACACTATTTATCTGAATGGAGACAGGACACAGCCTCTGCAAGTCTTCTGTGACATGGCTGAAGATGGAGGCGGATGGATTGTGAGTAAAAAGGGGAGCCCATGGTACCCTGATATGTATCTGCATGTGCCAAGAACAAGGGTAGGTCCCATCACTGCTGTCCTTCAGCAGTGCTCATAGAGCTCTGTTACTGGAGTGTCAGTGGATGGAGGAGAAGCTGAAATGACCATTTTAGATACCTTAAAAACAGATAATAAGGTGAAATGAGGGGAGACTGACTCTATTTAGGTGGGAAGGAGAGTTTAAAGATGCAGAGAATAGAAACTAGAAGACCATATTACCTGGGGGAGTCTGAGAATGGAATGGAGAAGGCTTACTTAAAAAAAAATGAGTGTTCACCAAACCTGGTATGATTCAGTAACTGCAGTGAGACTGCTGCCTGAGTGATAGGGGCAGGGGAGCAGCAATGCCAAGTTCTGCATTGACAAAAGCTGCATTGCTAGCACTCCTTCTGTCTAAGGCAGTTTGACTGTAACTCTTCTTGCATGCTGTGGCTGTAGGTGTTCCTGAGGCGCCAAAATGGAAAGGAAGATTTCTACAAGAACTGGAAGAATTATGTGGCTGGATTTGGAGATCCTAAGGATGAATTCTGGATAGGTAAGTGGCAAGAATTTATCTTATTCTAGAAAACCCAAACAAGCAAAGAAAGCCCAAGAGACAAGGTGCCATTCTGAAGCCTCTGCTCAAGTAACAAGGATACATAAAGGGGAACACAGTCCAGGCAAAGGAGGAGAAAGCTGCAGGGGAGGCTGATAGCCAGGTCCAACCCAGTCCCCTTCATAAAGGTCAAATCTCTTGGGGGACCAAATGTACCAAACTGATTCTCACTGGTGTTTTGTAAGAAGTCAGAACCTGAGAACCAGCTGCGAATGCTCTTCTTGCTGTACGGCTAGGATATCCCTAATAAGAAAAACACAACAATTAATGAAGTGGGATAAAAAGCAAATGTGCAGAGGCTGGACTATGTTTTATTTGCTCATAGATGGAAGGCAGTGACTGTCACGCAGCACTGGCTTTGGTTACTTTTCTCAAGGCTCCCCATACTGCTGTGATTTGAAGGGCTGAGATAGTCTCTAAAACTGTTTCCTTTTCGTTTTGTGCTGATATTGTCCAACAGCTTTAAATAGCTTATCTTCCTAACCGGTGTTATTTGTCCTGGGATATCTGTCCTGGGGTATTTGTCCAGGCCAGTTTAACACCCTTTACAGGACAAATGGATCATTCTCATATTTCCACAGGTCTGGAGAACCTCCATAAAATCAGCTCTCAGGGTCAGTATGAGCTGCGTGTGGATTTGAAAGACAGAGGTGAGACAGCCTACGCTGTGTACGACAGGTTCAGCGTTGGAGATGCCAAGACCAGGTACCGTCTGAGGGTGGATGGCTACAGTGGCACAGCAGGTGAGCTGAAATATGTATTTCTTCTGTTCTGCAATTTCCTCTCAGCTGAGTCAAGCTTCCAGCCTGTGCACGTAGAAGATGAGCATCACAGTGGGTCCCTCTCTCTGGATGTCAGGCGTTTGAAAATACGAACGTATCAGTGGCTTTTATGTTTCCATTCTAAATCCTCTAGTTACTTAGGTGCCACTTTTTATGGCATGCTTGTGACAGAATATAAACAAGTACACTAAGCAGCCACATATCTCATTTGGTCAATACTCTGCTGTCATTTACGCAGCTAATAATAACATGGCATGGTCTCATTTCTTCAGTGGAATATGCAGCAGAGTTCTGCTATGACATGATTTGTAATTTTGTTGTACAGAATGGTTTGAATTGCCTTCTGAAACAAAAATTGTGTGCTTTCTTCTGAAGTAAAACAAGTCAGTGTTGAAGAAGCTTAGATACACAGTCAGATGCGTTGTACAGCCCAAACATTTTGTGCAGGATGATCACTCCCATGTAATCTAAATCACACAAGTCACTGACCTTGCTTTTTCTCTTGTCCTTTCCATTTAGGTGACTCCATGACCTACCATAATGGAAGATCCTTCTCCACTTTTGACAAGGACAATGATTCTGCTATCACCAACTGTGCTTTGTCTTACAAGGGTGCTTTCTGGTACAAGAATTGTCACCGAGTCAATCTGATGGGCAGATATGGTGACAACAACCACAGTCAGGTGAGTTTGGTGTCTGAAGGCTTTTATAATGTGTCAGAAGGAGAGGAACTGCAGTTATCTGTCTGGTGGTTCAGCTAGCCAGAAACACATCAGCCAAGCCCACCCTCCAGAGGAAGGAATAATAGGAAAAGATAGGGACAACTGCTCACAAAACAAGAACGCCATATCAGCTGGAGAAGTATTGATGGTTTTGTATGACTTTCCATGGATATCTCAAAAGTCTGCAGGAACAACTGTAGTTTTCAATGTGAAACAAAATGCTCTTCCTGCCATGAAGGCCAGGCAAAAAGTGACAGCTCTGGGAAACAGCTTATGACTTTGTTTGTACAGGCTGTGCATGCTAGTGGCCAGAGACCTGTGCTTCCCAAAGTCCCTTTGATTTGCTGTGTCTCTGTTACCAAGTTAGAGTGGTAATGCATTGGCACAGACTGCCCAGGGAGGTGGGGTAGTCACTGTCCATGGAGTTGTTCCAGAACCATGAAGATGTGGTGCTGAGGGACGGGGTCAGTGGCCATGGTGGGAGTGGGTTGAGGTTGGTGATCTTAGAGGTCTTTTCCGACCTTCATGATCCTGTGACTCTAAAAGCTGAAACAAACATGAAGGCTGACAACAGGGAAAGAAGTGAAGTGGATGTGCGACTTCTCAGGCTTCACCTTTGTCTTTGCAGGGTGTTAACTGGTTCCACTGGAAGGGCCACGAATACTCCATCCAGTTTGCGGAGATGAAGCTGAGACCCTCCAGCTTTCGAAATCTTGAAGGAAGACGAAAGCGAGCATAAAGCCTTGGGGTGGTGAAAGGGCTACAGGCAGGGCGACGTGGGGAGGGACCGAGAGCGGGGGGCATGGGGGGATCTCTGGCATCACTGGGGTGATGGGGGTGAGGAGCTGGTAGTCATACCAAAGCATCGCAACCCTTGGCACAACAGCCCAAACAACGAGCCTTACGTGTCCCAGCAATTCCAGCAGAGCAGCTCCAGCTCTGCCCACCACTGATGTCCTTCACGCCAAAGACAACGATCTCAAGGGTTGTATGCTGTTTTCTTCATTTTTCTTTTCTCAGCCTCTGGGATGAAGTTCTTCCACGATCTGACTATCTCTTGGGTGGCCCAGGGTAGGGGAGGGAGAACAGCTTTGTATATTGGTAGTTTGTTTTAGAACCAGCCATATTTTTTACACATAGAAATGTGTATGATTAATTATCATTATTATTATTATTAGATATAATTGAAATCCTTTGGTCGTTGGAAAGCCTTTTTTTATATATATATCAAGTACCACAAAGAAGAAGGGAGGGGGAGGGGGGCAGGGAAAGCAGTACATTTTTAAACTTAAGCAAAAAATTAATATTATTAATATAATGACAAAGTAATAATAATAATGATAATAATAAGCTAAGTTTTTTGTCATTTTTAAGAGAACGATGCTTTTGGGAACACAGCAGGACAGTGTCTGATTGTAAATTTCTTTTTTAAATAAAAGCACAATTACTTTTAAATAAATTTCTACCTTTTTTTTCATACTTGTTGAGTTGGTGCATGTCCAGGGTATCTGTACTTACATGGGGAAGTAAAGGGCTGAAAATGATCAGGCTGCTGAGCTCGTACTGAAAACTGTTCCTTTTGTTAGTGGTTGGCTGTAAGAATTCCGCTGGGTTTCTCGCAGTGAAAGGTCCTTATGGATTTGGTTTCTTTTAGAACACATTTCTTTCTTTTTTTTTTTTTCCTGCCCAAAAGCTTCTACACATTTTTCTCAGTGTTACTGACAATGCTTGCTCCATCTAGGTGGGAATAACTAACAAAAGAAAACAAGGAAAGCACAGAGTTGTTGTTAGGTACCATTGGTGACTTTGAACACTTGTGTAAATAAAGGGCTCTCTTTTTGTATGAATGAAACCTATGTGTAGTTCCTCTGTATCATGCTCTTCAGTTGAAGACAATAAAAGACCTTTTGTTTTAATCCAGTCTCTCTGCCTTGCTTCAAGGTTGTGCTCCTCAAACAGAGCAAATGTTTCGGCCCCTTCCTTGCCAGCAGCAAGGTAAGCTCAGATGCGGCTGTTTTCACAAGGTAGAAAACGTGTCTGCATGAGAACAGCACTTTCTCAAGAGGAAAGGAATTCTCAGCAAGGAAGGAATAACTTCACCACTGAGTTCTTTCTTCCTAATTTCTCTCCTTCCTATATGCATATGTTACTGCAGCACTTCCATTGCAAAGCGTCGGTTGTGTTAGCCCTTGGGAATGGCATTCCATGTTGGGGTTTACTGTCTGAGAAAGGATAATGCCCAGCTGGGGAAGCAGGACAAGGCCCTCACAGAATTAGTGAAGCACTGGGGGTCTTCTTATCACATGGTTCCTATGCCAGAATCTCTTGGCACTCTCCTCCCCCATCACAAGCACACGGCTGTGGGTGGCTGCCGGCAGATGGCACACAGACTCTGTCTGTCCCTCTCTGTGCTGCTCTGTTTAGCAGTGCTTGTAAATCCTTCAGCTATCCAGGTCCAGACGTTGCCATCCTTGACTGTCGTCTAGAGAATGTTGTTTGTTTTGCGCAGGAGACACAAATCTCCTTTGACCTTCCAGAGCACTGCAAAGGGTTTGATCTGCTGCACCGTATTCAATTCATTCTCAGGAGCTAACAGCTCTTCTTTGCTGTTTGTCAGAGCAGACGGTTTGCACCGTGAAAGAGAGCAAGTGCAGTAATGAAGAAACACGCTCCACTCTCAAGACGTTCTTTGTGTTGTTAAGAAATTGCACTAAATTTATATAACTGCAACTTGAAAGCTTTTACAGTCTGTTTGCAGATGTTCAGAGGAAGAGTTGACATTTACAAAGCAATTTCCTCCCTTCTAGCATTATCACAAAGCTGAGTCTAGCTGTGATGTCCTGGTGGTTGGCAGATCCCAACAGGACTGCTGGAAATGGGCTTGGATTTGCACCTTGTTCCAAAGATGACGTGTGCATGCTGCACAGAAGAATGATGGTATTTCCTGTAATTACTCACTGACAGATGCCCTGCTTGGTATTTTTCATGATTACTACCAAGAGAGAGAAACTGGCAAACCTTTAAAGTAATTCATGCCAAAACACCCATCTGAGCTGACACAAGCTTGATTCAGTACCAGAGGGCTCCAGCATGGGCTGCTGTAGGAGCTGTTTGCTATCTGCTTTTTCTCTCCCTTCTCTTCCTGATCATCACCTGTAAGAATGGCTTAAAAATGCACTCAGGTTTGAAACTCATTTATAGATCTGCCAAGGGTGCTCCAAATGCCTTCCTAGTAAACCACTGTAGCACTGGGGTAGCACTGCTTCCCCATCGCTTCCATGCGGGAGCCCAAGAGGGCAGGAGGGGAGCAGGTTCCAGAAGCTCAGGCAGTGAGATCCAAGGGCTCGGAGGTACTGAGGGAGATATTTTGGAGGGGAACAGAATTCATGGGTTACCTATAAGGGGTAGTTTTGAGATGTGCATGTGGCAAAGCAACTTTTCCAACCCCCATTGGATTTCACCATGCCCCTTCACTCAGTGTGCATGTCCAGCTCCTTTATCAGACTGTGGCCCTAGCAAGACCTCACATTTGGAGGAGACACTTTAGGTGCACTACCTCCAGGTGCAGCTCCCTTAGCCCTCCTTCTGACTCTGCTCTGAATCATTAATCAAAGGAAACATCTCATCTGTTGCTGGGTTAAACACAACCACAAAACTATATCTTCTCTTGAGCTTGCATTAGTGAGCAAGCAGCTCAAACCCTCATAGGGACCCATAACAGAAGGCAGCTTCTGTTTTCCATCTTTCCCATACAGGGAGTCACTTCATTTGAAATTACAGCTTTCAGTTGCTTTGCTTCAAGAGAACCTGTGTGTAAGCAGGGCTTGAGCAGTACCTAAAACTAGCAGTCAGGTGTATCCTCTCTTCAGGATTTCCGTATCATTTTCTTTGAAACAGTCTGCTCAGAAACCCGACTCTCTTTGTTCATGTGCCTTCTTCTTGGGTATTTCCCCAGCAGCCTCTCCAGGTGAAGAAATCTCAGCCCACAGTGCCTTTGCAGCTTTCTGTGGGCACAACATATGTTTGCTCTGATAAACAAGGAGCGGTTGTCACGGGGAGACTGCAAGCAAATATCAGCAGGAGCTGCACGTGCAATGTTTGTTCTTGGAAGGCTGATCAGCCTCGCTGTAAAAAACACATCTTTATCAGACCTTTCATCTAGAGAATAACATGACCTCTTCGTGGTGAAGATGTCAGTTTAGGTAAGAGGGAAACAAATAAAAGCCAACATAAGAAGAGCTCTGGCTTTCTGGGTCATCTGCAGTTGCTCACAAACTCTCCCAGGCTCCGGCCTGCAGCTTTAGGAGCAGCAATGCAAAGCTGGTGATTGCACATTGAGGTGGGTTTCACTTCAGTGGGTGAGGGATTTCCACAGGTCTCCATCTGGGCTGGTATCGACCACGTTCCTCCTGCAGGATGAATCAGGCCTATTTCATTCTGCAGTAGGAATGGCATCCCGATGGAGCAGGAAAATGAAACCACCTGCAAGCCTTGCAACACCTCTGTTTAAAGGAAGGTTTTCTGCAACTAGAAGGAGTTGGAAAGGAAAGAGAGGAAGTTGGTCCGTTGCAGATAAGCAGACAAACCGACGTTCTGCCCAAGCACAATCTCTGTCTTTCATCCCTTCTACTCCTACACTGAGATACACACACACTTCACTGTCATCCCCTTTAAAGCATGGGGAGCTTGTGGTCTTACTGGGACGGCACCTGAGAAGTTCTTTCAGGCGTGCCCTTTTTGGGTGATATTGAGGACAATGCAGTGTGTTGATGGTTGAGCTGGATATGACATGCTAATTGCTGCTGTCATTCCCAAATTCAAGCCACCTGTGCTTGCCTTGCAGCAGGGAAAGATTCAGCCCTGCTGTGCCTTCAGGGGCTGGAACCATTGGGAACATGTGGGTAAGGATGAAGGCCGAGGGCCCGCTGATTTTACTCGTTCATCTCTTTGTCAGGTACTTTCCTCGGAGGAAATCATTCAGCTTCCTGTGTCTTTACTGTAAATTACATGCTGTGAAGAGGAAAGAGAGAGCAAGACAGACAGACAAGAAAAGGCACAACACAGGGATGGTTGCAGTGCAGACCATCCCTTTTGCTGACGCTTCTGTGGCTCCCAGGGCCTGAGGTTGTGCAGAAGGGGTTACAGACAGCAGCTAACCCGAAATTTTGTCCATTGCTTAAAGTGAAACTGCTTTAAGACTGAAAGTGCTCGCTTCCTCCCCGCCCTTCCCCTGCCTCTTTACTTTTACTTTACTGGCTGCCTTGCCCTTCTATTTCTGTATCTGGTAAAGAGAGAAGCAATGTGTTTGGTCCGAGTGGAAGGAGCGATTCCTGCCTGTGTCACTAGAGAGCACAATTATTATCCAGATGTATTCCTGAGGATTATTTCCACGGCTTCATCAAACCCATTGCACAGCGCTGAGCTTTGGGAAGGGCTGGGACTTTTTTATTTAATAAGACATTGCAGGTTTCAGTGCAAACAGGATGCTGATTGCAAAGAGGGCATTTAGCCAAAAACGTTATCTTCCCTAGAAAAAGGTTTTGAAGGGAAATTTTGAAGCCCCCACAGAGAAGTTTCTAGCCCATTATGACAGGTCCACAAAGTGCAACTGGCTGAGATAAACTGAAAAAATTCCAATCCTATTCTGGGTATGCGTGTACCCTGAACCAGTTGACTTTTCTGTAGCGAATGTGTAATGGCATAGGTGGTGGGCATGGTGGGGATGGGCTGATGGTTGGAATGGATAAACTTAGAGGTCTTTTCCAGCCTTTATGATGTGATTCTATGATTCCATATAAATAGTAAAAATACATTTCAACCCCCACGATGTCAATTCTGATGTTTTAAGTATAACCAATGCTATCATCGACTGTGGTGAGTGGCACCCTTGTGTTTTGGCACACACCCATTGGCCCAGAGGTGTGTGAGGATATCCCAGCCATGGACATACTGGAATTCCCAGGAGAGAATACCTCAATTCCATGTATGTGATTGGAGTCTGTGCTTCCAAAAGGCCTTCCAAGCACTCACAGTGTGTCTGTGTGTGCCTGCCCTTTAGCTTTGCAGCCCTACAACTGCCATCAGTGCAAGAATTCAGGCAGGAAACTCACTGGTAAAATCCCAGGTGCCAAAGGATGTAAAAAGTCACTCGAGATGATGCATCGCTTGTCACTTCTGCAGCACCTCACACTGCAGTGCTGCAGGGTGCCATCCCTTTCACTTGCTTGCTTTCCCGTTTGCCTTTCTTAGGCTGTTGGAGTTTGTCAGGGTCCTTGGGCTGCTGGGTCAGCATCCTGTAGCTGGGCTCCAACCCTTGGTTCAGCCTTGAGGCAGCTCTGTTTCGTTACCTGATATGTATATACATGTGCAATATGTGTGTCCACATGTATCTGTATGTACATAGGAATTATCTGTCTGTATATGGAGTTGCCCACAAGTACATACCCACTAGTGTATATTTACTGTTCACTGCAGTGTGTGTGTGTAAATGCACATGAACAACATGCACATATATGTACATACAGAATATCTTGAGTTGGAAGGGACCCATAAGGATTCTTAAGTCCAACTGGGACAAGGGGGAATGGTTTTAAAATACAAGGGGGGAGATTTAGGTCAGATGTTAGGGGGAAATCCTTTACTTAGAGGTGGTGAGGCCCTGGTGCAGAGAACCCATCCTTGGATGGTGCCAAATCCATGGATGGGGCCCTGGGCAGCCGAAGTTGTTGGGGGAAGCCAGCCCACATCAGGGGTTGGAGCTTGATGATCCATAGGTTGAGAGGTGTACATATAACCCTGGCAAGGCTGGGATGTGTTCAGCTGAGTGCCATGAGTACAAAGTGCACCCGTGGTCCATCAAGGAGGAAAGTAGAAATAATTGGTCAGAAATATGCAAATAAAGTGAAAAAGAAAGAATTTAGCCACAAGTATGCCAGATGTGACAATGAGCTGGTATCACCAAGGACAGAAGGGAAAGTGTCCTGTAAGTGACCTTTAGGCTCTTTAATATATAAGTGCATACTGAAACCCACAGCCATCAGTGTGGAAATAGGATTATAATGAGACAGCGGGTGTCCCCTCCCAAATCTAGAATCTCCAAGCCCCATAACACACATGTACAACAAAGACGAACTGGAGTAACCGAGTTGAAACTGTAAAGGGGCAGAGTTCTGTGAACAGCTCTGTCTAAATAACCAGCCTGCTTTGTGAGGGATCACCAAGCACTTCACTCTGCAGAACTGAAATAAAGAACTCAGTGTAGATTTCAACCTTGGGTGCTCATTGGCTTTGCACGGCAGGCACAAACCCGTAAGGGATAACACCATCAGCTCAGCAGAAATCTCAGTATTTCTTCTTGCAGCTTATAAAGGTAGCAACCACCGGCGTCCTTTTGTTCCTGCCAGTGTGCAGTGCAGGAACTCAGCAATTACAGCAAGCAGAAATCACCAATGCCCTGAAATAGTGACATTTTGATGGATACTGCCCTCCACTCAGCTGTTAGTGTGTGATAAAAGCATATTTGTTTTTACTGTTATGGCTTTTATTGTCATTATAAGGTGTTTATGAGTAGGAATTCTGATTTCTGTAGCAAACACTTCATTCACTCATGTATATGCTTCAAAGTACATTACAGAAAAAGAAAGGATGAACCAAAGGAACAATGATTGTAATTCTGGCTTTGTTGAATGCTCCTTAAATTTTGCTTCTCCCGGGGAAGGATTTAACAGTCCGTACTTTTAGAGCTTCTTTCCCTGCTATGGTTTGGCAATTCTCATCCAAATTTCCATCCCGATAAAGCAAGGATTTGGGAGGCTTTGCAATGTGCTCTGTTCTGGAGGAGTCTGTTTTCTTCATCATGGCTGAGCTCTGAATAAACACCACCTGATCGTGTTACCTCTGTGGCTGCCCAGGGAACCTCACAGTGCAGCAAAGTTGGAGACCAACGGCATCTCTGAGACAAGAGACCAACTTTTTACTTCAATGGGAGGCAGTAAAAATGATTGTATCCCACCGGTTCTATTATGAAGGCAAGAAAACCAAATGCAGATGCAACTAATGGTCAGTCTGGAAGTAGCATGGAGCAAAGCATGGGTGTGCTTAGCTGTCAGAACAATTAGTGCCTGAATTGAGAGTGGGTACGTCATGTGTAATCCTGAAATAACCATGGGTCTGGGGAAGAAATAGCAGAAAGGGTAACTGATATCCTGGTTCACTGCAGTGGAGGTGGGCTAGATGCCCTTTCAAGGTCCCTTCCATCTCAAACAATTCTATGGTTCTATGATAAAGCATGGTTAAAAAGTGGCTTTGATAACAACTGAAAACCAAACTGAACATGTAATAAATTCTAAGGCTTCTGTAGAAAAGAGAATTGAGCATCATGGATATTGCTGGCCAAAGATGCTGCTCCATCCCAGCTGAAGCCAGGACATTGGTTTCCAGTGGAAGGCCGTGAGATAATCTGCAGAATTTATTGCTAAGGCTTTGCTCCCTCCCTGGGGATCACATTTCCAACACATTGAAGGTACAGCAGATTTTGGTGGGGGCTGTTGTGCATTTGACATTTTTGGAACTAAGAGCACTTTGCTAAGTGACAATCTGGAGATTTAAAACCCTGCATTGGGTCTTACTTTGTGTCAGCAGTGTTGAGATCAGTATGCACGTGCCTACAGATTAGCAGTCAGATTAAGAATACATATAACACGAATCTATTATAATAGCAGGTGTCATTCCTGCTAGGAAATCACTTATATTTTAGTCAAATAGGTGTATCATTATAGTTTTAAGATTTTCTATGGGTGATCTGCATGTGTGAATATGTGTGGGTAAGTGCATTTTATATATATGTGTATATGTATGTATGTCCCAGGAAGATGTCATCTCTGTAAGCAGCATGGCGAGAAATAACCCATCAGCACAAAGTATTGTGAGTGATCTTTTGGTGTTAACAACAGCTTCTAAAAGGAGGAACATTGCATGGAGCTTTGTGTTTGAGCGCAAACACTTTGCAGAAGGCTCCTGTTAGTACTCTTGCTGCTTGCAGTGCAGTGTTTCCTGGGCTCTGCATGGGCAAGGCAAGAAATAATACAGGGAGGCAGACTGTCACAGAGGATTTTTAGCAACCAGCACTCACGTTAATCCTCTGACCTAGTTTCTAAAAGGCCTATATAAGGAAGAACATTGTGAACAGCTAATATGCAGTGCCCACATTTAAGACTTTGGAGCGCATCAGTTCTGAGATTCATCTATCTCTTCCTGGAAAAAAAATAAAGCACAGAAAGCAAACTGTCTTCAAAGAAAATTCCCCCCACCCCCCGTCTCACAAAAACTTCATGTCTTAGCAGTGTTGTGAGTTGGCACCAAGGCCCCAAAATCTGTGCTGTGTTTGCCCACCTGTGTGTATGTTGCCAGATGGACTTCATCAGAAAGGAAAATTCCTCCCTAAAATGACCCCAGTGCATTTATTGGTGGAGTTACTGCAGTGTTGTGTCACTGCAAAGCAAATATAAAAAGATACCTGCAGCCATGAGTGCATGATGAGGGCATCACCCTGTGGCATAGAAGCATAGAATCATGGAATGGAATGGCTTGGAAGGACCTCAAAGTTCTTCTAGTTCCAGCTGCTATGAGCAGGATTGCCAACCACTAAATCAGGTATCAGATCACAGTGCCCAGGCATCTTACCTGACCGTGAACACCTCCAGGGATGGGACATCTACAGCCTCTCTGGGCATCTCCCTGGTAGACCGTTTCCTTGCTTTATGGTTTGATGCTGTTGACAACCTGAAGTCTATAGTCTCTTTAGGTCCAAGCCAGATGAAGACTGCTCGTTTCAACCAAACTGAGCACCTGAATTCACCTGTATCTGGGGCCACTCCTTTCCCACATGGCCAGTATGAGAGGTCTGGGGGCTTCTTTCTTCTGCAGGACATGCCCTTTGTCTCCCAATGGGGCTGAAGGTACTCAGCAAATCACTACAGATCTTAACAAGTTGGACTTAAAAAGCAGGAAACCTAGAACTTTTGTCCATATCTGATACTTTCTGACCATTTTTCACATCTGACAGCTCTTATTCCACTGCTTACACTGGTTCTGGCTGAATGTACAGCAATACAAGGCGTTGGTGCTGCTTTTAATTTAAGTTGAAGGATATGTAGTTAATCCTTGTAAGAGACATGAGTCTATTTCTCATGTCATTGTCCTTTCAAGAGCTGGTTCGTATGCTTTAGAGTAAAAGACATGATAGCGTTTTAATGCTTCTTACCCATCAGTCAAGAAAGAAGTATAACAGTAATTATAGAGATGTATATTCCCTTGTGAGGGCTGCAGCCTGGCTTACAGGCTCAGGTACAGAAATGTTAGCTTGAAACAGTCTGCTCCTCAGGCTGAGGATGTTTTCAGGGCCATTGGGAGAAAGTGAAAACCTATTGCGTGTTGCTGTGGTTGGGGGAAGAAAGATGATTTGGTTCATAGATCACCTATTACAGTTGATTTTATAACTTTCTTGCTTTCTTCTTAGAAGAACACTTATGGGAGAAGGCTGTCCTTAAATCTTTGCTTGTATAACTGCAAAATAGCACAGCCACTAATCGGCATTCTCCAGGGGCATGGAGAAGAGTGCAAAAGAAGAGCTACTCACTGCCACTCTGTATCTTAAACATTTTCATACTCTTTCTTCTTCCTACATTAATTTTTTCATCTCAAAGAGAAATCTGAAGGAAAATTCTTCCTGCTGGAATCCATCAAGCACAAGGGACAGCAGCCCCACAGCAGCCCTCACTCCTGACTATTTCTATTTTGTGTGTCAAAATCCGAGCACAGAGGCATTAGATGTCTAGTGCATGCAACTACCAGAGCCAAAAGCATCACCTTCCTGCCGTGTCTGCCATCTCAGTGCCTGAACCACCCCAGCACCTCCTCTCAGCCTCAGCTCTATCCTCCCCTGGCCAGGCAGATCAGGATGAGCTCAGTGAGCAAGCAGAGCCTGCCAGGCTCTTTCCTATGGTGCTGCTGTAATGATTTCCACTGAATGTCCTCTGTGAAAATGAAAGAAAGAAAGGAAGAAAGAAAGAAAGAAAGAAAGAAAGAAAGAAAGAAAGAAAGAAAG
>JAPSGF010000020.1:7952427-8082419 GCA_035772895.1 Perdix hodgsoniae | reverse complement strand
GAAAGAAAGAAAGAAAGAAAGAAAGAAAGAAAGAAAGAAAGAAAGAAGAAGAAAAAAAAAAAAAAAGATATCTGAAGTATTATTTTAAAAAATAAAATAATAAGCTCCAGGGGAACATATGAGAACATATGACACCACCACCTCCCTCCTCCCGCTCTGTCTGCACTGTCATGTACAAGCATACGCTGCCTTGTGGGAGGGCCTCTGAGGAATTTGCCACAGGGGCTGGTAAAAGCCAAACTCATAACTCATTCTTCTTGCAGCTCTGCAACCCTCTGCTCCACCGGCGCGTGGCAATGCCTCCATGTGTCTCTGTTCAGACCAACAGGAGGATGGCGGATGCTCCGGTCATGGCCGCGCTGCTATTTTTTGCCCTTCTCTAACCTTTCTCACCACCTATCTGTTTATTAGGTCTTTACAGCACTTGCGGGTTTCTGTAAAATTGCAAAACAACAAATGTCCCCTGGTTCGCAGGAAGCCCTACAAAACCACACCAGCAGCCTGACGGCGCGACTGAAGCGCGGTGACGCCGTGCCCTGCCCCTTCCTCCCAGCCCTGACAGGCACACGTCTCCTTCACCCATCATCAGAGGGCCGGCACCACCAGTTGCCCTCCAAGTCTCACTGGCCTGCAAGTTTCATGCTGAAGAGCGCTTTTGGGTTGTCCTTGTTATTCTGCATGGGCTGAGCCTTCAGGCTGCTCCTGCATACATCCGGGCTCTGCCCAGATGTTCCAGTGCCCCCATAGCAAAAGATGAGTCACTGGGGAGAGACAGCGTCTTTCAGGGTGTTCATCACCTATTCCTCACCTATTCCACCCCTGCTGAAAAGTCCTATTTCTCACTCACTGTTACAAGGTAAAGAGCGTGATGTGAAGACAAGTCCTGTAGCAGATGTCTGTAAGGGCTGTCAGGCTCTAATGGAGTGGAACGGCCTGAAAGGAGACCCTGTAGAGGGGACAGTACAGAGAGGGTTAGGGGATGCAATGGGTTCTGGGCTTCACTGTCATCCCAAAAAGGGGAAGTATGAAAGGGCATTGTGAAACATCGAATGGATGAAGTGAGGCAGAGATGGATCCAGTTCTTTAAATAGAATCATAGAATTATGGAGTCACAGAATCTAGAGTAGTGGAATCTAGAATCACACCAACCCAGGTTGGAAGAGCCATTGAAAGATCATAAAGTCCATCCTTTTTTGGGAAAGAAAGGAGACTAGATGAGCTTGTCTGGCCTCTAGATAACCTATCTAGATGAGTACACCAACAAAAAGCCTCTCTTGATAAAGTTCTGCTCATTGCCTCTTCTTCTCCATGTCTTCTCCATGTGGGTTCTTGTGTAGAAAGAGCTTCCATCCTCTTTGTAGACCAGATTTAAGTACTGGAATACTGTGATGAAGTTCCCACCCTGAGCATTCTCTTTTCTGGTGTGAAAAGACTTCCATGGCCCTTCCTTGGAGCCTCTCCAGTCAAGCTGAAGGGTCACTCCAGGAAAATAAGTCCTTCAAAACAAAAAGTAAATGAAAAGCACATTTGTTTTATACATTGCACAGTTAAATTATGGACCTCATTGGCCTCAAATAGGAATCAGATAACTCAGATGAATGACCTCTGTATTTTGCCTGTTGCTTATACTCTTTCCCAAAGTATCTGATGACTGTGAATTGCAGATGGCATATTGAGCTAGATGAATATTTGGTCTGACTGTCAAAAGCCACTTAAAAAAGCATTAACAGAGGTCACCATCCTCTGTCTTTAGCCTCTGTAGTGAGTCAGAGCACTGTATTCAATCTGTGTCTACTTGCTCCAAAATATTTGCTGTATGCACTCGTCACATTTTCTAGTTCCTATTGTTGCTGCTATTTCTGGAGCAAAAATAAAATTACAGCTTCCTCCTTATCCACCTAATGCTGAAAGGATTGTTGGTACTGGCGAGGGCCTGATCAGGCTGAATTCACACTTATTTAATAGGTGCTCTCCTGCTAAAATGAATCCCACAGAGGGGATTTTAACTTGCAGTTAATTGCAGGAGATTATTATCAGATATTTTCCTACTCTTTCATCCTGCTTATGCTATTAAGATTTGTGCATACTATTTAATAATAATTTATTGAGGATGGGAGAGCGTTGCTCAAGTCTGTGCTCTGAATTAGTCAGAGAGGGAGATCATATCTACAGACGTTTACAGTACTTGTTAGTATCTTCATCACCAAGTTAATGAGTGAGGAAAAATGCTTCTCTCGCCCACCTCAAGCTTTGGCAAGAGCCAAGCCTGTCAGAGGTGTCAAAGCAATTCACCTCAGCTCTGCTCACAGCGCTAATCCTGCTCACTTCCAACTCTTCCAGAGGTTTTCAGCACTTTGCGGTTTCACCACAGCCATTCAGCAAAATTCAACTCAAATTCATGAACTGACTCGGCCAGCCCGGAATTGCCTTTTCCAATGAACTGATGATTCACTGACCCATCTTCTCCCATCTTTAGAGCCGCCGCATTTAATGGAAGCTCTTTGCTCAGAGCGATGACTACCACAACCGATTCCACCGTAGGAGTGCTGAAAGCATAGGAGTGGGCTGAGCAGCCTCTAGGACTATCTTCTTGTGGTAACCCAAACACTCACAGCACCTCCTCCACTACCTCCTTTCAATTAATCTAACAGATTTATTGCCATCCAGCCACTGCTGGATGCCAGGGTTAGAACCACCAGCCCTCACAGTCTCCTTATGATTGGGATGTGCTTTGATTTGCGGGTCCATCACATGAGCTGTCATTTTGCTTTCTGCCTATCTAGTTTCCTTTCCTTTACACTGCACAGTCAGCTGTAGTTCGGGCTAAATATTCAGATTCTGACATTATACAGTAAGGGAGGAAAAAATTATCCTCTGCGGCCTACAGAAATTTCTTGTTTGCGCAGAGGAGGTGTTACAGCCAGCGCAGGGCACACAGCCTTGGCAGCCCCACCACGCTGCCTTCATCCCCACTCTCTGCTCCTCTTCAGTCCCCCATTGTACATGTGGATGTCCTGCCTGGCTCCAGACCACAACTGCATAATTTCTTCATCCTTGGTATACCCACCTTGGGGCTCATGTCAGGCACCCCATAGACCCAGCTCCCCACTCCAACTCTTGCCACTCCCACGTGTTGCATCACGTAAGAAAGAAGGCAGTCTCTTGCTAACAAGGCAGCCTCATTCTGTGATGCTTTAACATAGCCGCCGACAGTGCAATGTGTGCTGTACAGAGGATATTCACGGCCTTCTGGTGGCCCTACACTTGATTTTTAGTGAGTCCCAGTGCATTTGATGAAGTTACCGTATCAGATTTGGTGGTAGCAGAATTGAAAGCCCCATTCCCAGACACTCAGGGACTGAATCTTTCAGGCACCCAACCATCACTTACAGTTCCAGCTCCTTCTACAGCTCCTCACAGCTCTGCCCGTACCCCACCTGCTTTGCCTGGTGGTGATCACACAGCACTCTCCCCATTTCTTTTTGCACTGTCATCTGATTCTTATTACACTGAGGTGTAGAGACGTGTCACAAAGCAAAAGTCCCTTTCTTCACCACCAAAATGTAGCAAATGGAGATCAAAGGGCTTAATTTTTTCCCATGGTTTCAAGCTGAATAAATGCATAGAATAAATAAAATAGTATCAGGTTAAGATTTCCAAAACAACTTATTATTTTTCTAGAAAAATGAAATTATTCTATTCCCCAAATGCTGAAATGATCTTTTCAAGCTTATTAAAATTTAAAGTTTTTTGTTGTTGTTGTTGTTGTTGTTTTTCTCTTAATGTTCTGAAAAGTTTTATCAGAACGGCCACTTTTCTGTGAGAGGGTTTTGTTTTCAGTGAAACAGCATTCTTTAATGGTGGGGAATCCACCGTTCCTGACTAATTGCATCTGCTTTGGGCTGAGGCTCAGGAGAGCAGTGCCAGTGTGCAGTGTGACTGTCACAGGTCACATCCTTCAGGCAAGAGTAACCCCGATACTCATAGTCACTGTGAAGGCCACTGTAAAAAAGCACTCTAACCCTTGTACTGGCTGGTTACATCACACAGTAAGACCCAGGTACCCCATGGCACCATGACCCTTCCATGAGAGTTTCACCTTGGGTTTGGCGAGCCTCATGGCACTTATCTACTGGCTATTGCTTGCTGGAACTCTGTGCCACACCTGGAACTCATCTGGACATGCAGAAATGTCTCTGGGTGCCTCAGAAGCACCAGGTCCAGAGTCCTTGCTCACGCCATCCATCATCGCCCCCTGCTTATGGTGCTATTCTTCATGCACTGGCACTGATGGGCTTTGCTGCCCAACATTGGGTGTGCTTCAGGTAAGCAAGGACAATTCATGCCCTTCAGGCTGGAAGATAGAGTCATAGCAACATGAAATAAAACAAGCTCAGTGCTTTAGCTTCCTAACAGACTTTGTATTGCCTTTTTAGTCTGCACATTCACGAGACTGTCTTGTAATAAGCTTGTACAGCATCCAATACTGCGTTTTTCCATTGCTGGCTTTTACCACAGGACAAACAGGGCCTTGCTGAGGCTCAAAAAAAAAAAAAAAAAAAAAAAAAAAGAAAATTATACAAGTGCAGCAATAACTCTGTTCAGCTGCTTACCGAAGCTTTTATGTCTCATTGCTATTTTTAAGACTATGCGGTCTTTTGTGTCTCTGTCTTTTGGCAAGAAAAATGCATGTAGCAGTTTAGGTCACAAAGCAGCAGCAA
Organism: Perdix hodgsoniae; assembly: GCA_035772895.1. Classification (NCBI taxonomy): domain Eukaryota; kingdom Metazoa; phylum Chordata; class Aves; order Galliformes; family Phasianidae; genus Perdix; species Perdix hodgsoniae. The sequence continues at coordinate 8,077,698 of JAPSGF010000020.1, read as the reverse complement.
TCACAGCTACAGATAAGTGGTTGGGCTGTGCTTCTCCCCTTCCTCGGAGATATGCCTGAGCGAATATGACCTATATTTGGTTTGTGGCTACCCCATAAATGATACGTCTTCATATTATTCTTCATGTTGACTAATAATAACAACAACAACCTCTTTGTGAGCTGTTTACCACCCACTTGTATCTATCCCCGAAAAAACCCAGAGGAAATAACATGAGGTAACATTCTGCTTCTATTTATAATCAGAAGAAAAAAAAAAATGATTCCCAGTAATAAAGCAAATAGATGTTTATCTGCTGCAACAGAAATGTTGAGTCGAGTTTTTGAAATTCCAAACTTGAAGTTTCCTCTGCTTGTGTCAAAGCTGTTTCATCTTCTCTCACAGCCTACACCTCCACCTCCTCTTTCTCACTGTCCTCACCCGACTCCTTCCCTCATTCCCTGGCTTCCCTGGCTGATCAGACACTCAGGCCATTGGGTGTCAGGCACTTCCCATAGCCTGGGGATGGAGGACTCAACCTCCAAACCAGTTGAGATCATGGTAGAAAATCCACGGCGCCTGGCAAAGGCTTCAGAAAGACACACCGTTAGTCACTTCTCCAGCCCCTGCCTCGGATCTTCTGTCTGTAAAACAGCAGAAAGCAGGTAGACCTTTCTTGTAAAAACGTATGAGCTGCGGGGAGGAAAATGAAGAAGACAGTCATACTGCAACTGGCCAAAGGCATCAATGTGCCCTGCTCTGTGCTAGGTTCAAACATGCTGCTTTGCAGCACAAGCAGACAAGTTCAGACCAAGCACCACTGACTCCTCATGGAGCGGTCATTGCCCCTCTTCCCAACCTCTTTCCTTGTGCTTTTGGCCTGTGAAACTTAAGGCAAAACCATCACCATCTCATAAGAAATATTCAAGAGACGAGTAGATGTGGGACTGAGTGACATGGTGTAGAGTGTAGACAGGCACGGGGTGATGGCTGGGCTAGATGATCCCAGTGGTCTTTCCAACCTTAGTCATGGAATCATAGAATCCTTGGAGTTGGAAGCAACCTCTGAAGGCCATCTAGTCCAACTCCCTTGCAGTGATTCTACCATTCTATGATTCTATGATTCTTCTCTTTCAAGGGAAGTTGACAGACGGTGAGGCCATTTGGCTGGGGGCAGCGTGCAGCTTTCTTCTCTGTGCTGCAGGGGAAAGCAGGACATGGGGAGGGATGTGTCCCTGGACACATGTCAAGGCCACAGCACAGCCCAGACGTGGAATCAACTTTCCTTTCAATCTGAGTTTTACTTACAGGCCAACCCCCTCCAGAAAATGGCTAAACCAAAACAAAACAAATCAACTTGTCAAGACGCATCCTGAAACTGCCTAATTACACTTGCAGTGGCCGCAGCGGTACAGGATATTTTTATGTTTTTGTGGGTGTCTGTAACTTTCAATTGTTTGCTGTGCTTTTTTTTTTTTTTTCACTCAAAGGACTGTTTAAAGTTGCAGTTTCCCAACCTTCATGTTCTGAGAAAAATCCTCCGTTACAGATCTTTCCTGCTAAATAGTTACACTGGCAGGTGAGAAAACAATTCAGTGTCTAGAAAAAGCCCTTATGTGCAGAAATCTGAGCAATTTGTTCTACTTTTTAAATCAGACCAAGGGATGAAGATAATTGGGGTCCATGTGAATTTAAGTTAAGAAAATGAAGATTTTTACCAGTAGAAGTGAGAGTTAATAGACGAGGTGAACAAGCCCCAGGGCTTTCCTCTTCTCTATCTTCCTGTCTGTCTGACTCTGTTCCATAGAAATGAGAAACAAATCCATGAGGCTGAGGTTAATTAAACATTGGCGTGACTCCTTGAAGGAAATGGCAAGTCCATCATGACTGGAAGACTTTGAAATGAAGGCTAGCTGTCTTTTATAATGAAATCTTCAAGCCTAGTCAAGTTTCTTGGTTCAGCTGTGCTCAAAAAGATAATTTCTATGGAATTCAAGAAGAGAATTAGTACTGATATATTCTGGATGACAGAATTGGTTCAGTAGGTGAGAGAAAGCCTCCAGATTCAACAAAAAATAAAAACCAACCAAAAAAAATGTTTGCTTATATATAACATAAAATGCATTATATTTAATGAAAAAAAATCTACAGTAAAAGATATGTCTCCCATTTGTGCTCCTTCCCACTCACTGTTATTTTCATTTATCTGCTATTTGACTTGCATAAGCTTAAGGCTGGAGCAGTCATTAACGTTCATAGGAATTTGAGCTACAATGCTTGATTAATGTCCTGGTCTCACTTAGAAGTGATTTCAGTTCTGTTCTCTACTGGAAGAAGTCACTGTTAATCAATGAGAGAGAATGCCAACGGATTCTTAGTATTTTCCTGTTCTCTTTAAACTCTGAAATATTCTTTACCGTAGAAAAAGATGCAGACATGTCTATGCAATGCCACAGCGCCCATAGATATCCTACCATAAGAATCCTTTGTTTTTCTCTGCCAGGCATGCATACAAAGCTATACTAACAAGACCAACACAAAGACCAAAGTCCAAAGTTCAGGAGACAAGGAGGACCAGTCAGGCAATTTATTTGCTCTTTAGGCAAACTGGTGTTGACATGATGCAGAGAACTGTCTCTTTGCAACCAGACATTGTCTGTTAGAAAATACATGCATTTTCAATCGTTTTATTCTCAGAAGACAAAAGGGCATAGATAGCAATTCAAAGTGCTTCGGGACGTTAAGATTCTTTTTTTCTTTTTTCTGACTCCATGAAAATTTCATATTGAAACTCCAAAAAAAAAGAGATGAAATATACGGTTTAGTCTGGAAACCATGAGCAATTCTGTGGTTTTGCTTGGGTTTGTACTGAAACTTGTCAAAACTAGGTAGTTTCTTCTTACTGCGTCTTACCTAAAGATTTTGAATTCATTCATACCTGAAACCGAGAGTGAAATTCAGGGGGCATGAACCCATGTAGGGAAAAAGGGTTTGCATGAAACCGCAGGTCAGGTTTGCACCACTCTGAGTTGCATCGTGTTTGCTGCTGACTCACTGAACCAAGGCTGGTGCTTGGTGGACTCCGTGACTCTTTGGCTACTTGGGAATTGTCAAGCTGCTGTGAAAAACACATCTACCTGTGAAGGTAATACTGTTCAAGGGAGCACCTTCACATGCATGGCTGACACACTGGAACAGGTTGCCCAAAGAGGCTGTGGATGCCCCACCCCTGCAGGCATTCAAGGCCAGGCTGGATGTGGCTCTGGGCAGCCTGGGCTGCTGGTTGGCAACCTGCACACAGCAGGGGGTTGGAACTGGGTGATCATTGTGGTCCTTTTCAACCCAGGTCATTCTATGATTCCACCTGTTGTGCTTTTATCAGCTGGGTTGACAGACCTCTGCTATGCAATCTGGGGAAAAAAATATGGAGAATTGGTATTGGCAGAAAAAAAACCCAAAAACATGTTTGGTACAGAACTTCGTGTGGAAGGGTTTTCCTCATTGTCCTTGGGACATCTCAATGTCCAATTCTTCTGAGAGGGTGAAAAACTTGCTTTCCCTGCCAAGTGTTGTGGACCAGAGACAGTCCTGTGACATTTGCATAAAGACATCAAAGAAAAATAAGGTAACCAAATTTCTTGGAAAAAAAATATCAAGAATATCAAGCACAGACAGACAAGATTAAAATTTTCAGCCTAAGCCTGCATAAATTGAGACTGACATTGCTAAGGTTCCTGGGTGATATTAATTCAAAGGAAGCTCAAGTAGAAATGATCTGAATATCAATGGAAATGCACAGAGCTTTTGTATGCAGTGACTGGAATCAGAGACAGAAATACCAAATTTTATTCCAAAGAGGGCAGAAAGAACAGGATCCACGTTGGTGATGTCCTTCTTGGGAGTAAGAATAACGGCTTTGATAAAAGCTTTGAGCATTTTTAGGGTAACTGTTCCTGTGAGAATACTGTCAGTATTTTGCCTGATATTTGCCTTTTTAGGTGCAGAAAAGGACAATAGTCAAGGCTATAGCCTATTTGATTTTGCTTTTTCATCCCCCTGTGATTCACAAAACAGCTTTATTTCCTTTTTACCATCAGTTTTTTGCGCAGCTTTGAACACATCACTTAAGCTACAGCTGAGGTGCCCTGGGCTGCAGCTTTACTGTGTGTGCTCAAATTTCTGAGCCACGTCATGTCAATGCCATAAATGCCCTTCAGTGAGCTCTGGTTGTCAGATGCTTTAAGTTGGAATGAGTGTGGGCTTGGGAGAGTCTGCTTTAAACTGCCTTAAGCGTGAGCAGTAAGGACAATCCCACCTCAGACCAGGAGGTGACCCGAAAGAGCTCCATCACAAACACTGAGTGGAGCAGTGACTTCTGCAATCCCATTATAGGGATGAGAAAAATAAACAGCTTCCCCAGCTCTTCTTTGAGAGGAAGAGTGATGGCGTTTCATTATTTTGAGGAGGATGAACTCATGAAATCTTTCAGCTTGCCAGAATTATAAATGTATTTTCACGCTGTGTTTGTGCTCTTGCTGTGATGTATGGACCATTCTTCAAGCTAAATGTGACTTTGACTTTTCCCATGTTCACATATTATTTCCCAATAGGGCTTAATGTACGAATGCCACACTGAACAGGTTATGTGTATTTCCCTTTTTAAAGACAAAGGGAGATTTATTAGCCAGCAAAGACAAGCTTTCAGCTGTTCTTTATTTCTAATTTGCATACATTCCACTGCCAGCTACACTCAGGTGTGAAGCAGTTTTGCCCTTCTAGCAGAGTTCAGCCAGAGAGGATTCGGTCCCTGGAAAGGTTTTATTATTTTCCATCTGACCTCCAAATCACTTTTCTCTCTTTTCAATCAGAAGCTTTCAATACACTCCCTATCTGCAAGGAACACAAATAACAGGTTTTGACGTAACGGAGACCAACAATTCTTCTGGACTCCTTACATAGGCAATTACTAAAATTTCATCTTCTGAAATATAGCTCTGTAGCACAGTTTTGGGTGGCTCCATTTTTGGATATGCTGCTTGAATCACACACAAATGGCCTGTTTTCCAGGATATGATGGGCCCCCTGATGGACATGAGGATTCTTCCCGTGCAATTTCATTGAATGTCAGGTAAGCAAAATCTCCAAAGAGGTCTCAAAAACCACATTCTAAGTAAAATTGTATTTTCTATTTAACAGTGTTTCTAGTTATCCTATTTCTTGTAGCTTTGTGACTCACATATTACCTTCTTCATCTCACTCTCAAATCATTAATCAGAAATCAGAGAGAATTAGTATCCAGGAAAGAGCATTTCTGTTTACTCATAACAGCAAGTGCTGCTGAAAGATAGCAAAGATTTTCCAGAAAAGTTGGGCAGCTCCTTCTTTGGGGTGGGAGCTTCATGGGAAGAACTGGTACAGCCTGGGATTCCTGGGACTCCAGTTGAGCAAATGCACTCTCTGACAGATCTGTGGAAGTTATTGCCCTTTTGCAACTGTTCCATTTGTACTACTTTATTATTGCATTTTACTATCAATCTTAATGCCTCTGCTTTCTACCTGCACTTCCAGGCAAATGGTTGTTACGTATCACCCCCACTATAAGACGTCTTTCCCTCTGTAGCCAATTTTCAGCTAATTTAATTTACCTCTTTTTCTATTGCCTTACGAGGCTGAGTGATATAATTCTTTTCAACAAGGAAAACAGTTGCACAGCATGAATAAACACCGCTTAGCTTCCCAAGGAGGTAATAGTGTGCAATAGCAGCTCTATCCTATCTTTTGCTCTCTTATTTTCCTCCTGTCTGGTGCCTATTTTTATTCAGTAATTTTATTGGAGAAGCAAAATGAGAAAAGAGTACTGCTATTCTTGGAAACCTTCCAACGTGTTGCAAAAGCAGAAGAAAGCCTGGATGAGAGACACGCAGAGCCTTCCTCGGAAGGCTGCTTTACAGCAACTGCCAACAATATCATCACAGCGGTGTTGGGAGTGTGATGCTGGAGTGTCATTTATGTCATGCTGGGACCTACGTTGGATCTAGAGGAAATGAATAGGCACAGTTTCTAATAAATATTATATAAAATAAATCTTTGTCACAGCCGAATTGCTGATTTTCCGCGGAAATCCCATAACAACCATCTCACCCAACAGGAAACGTTCCCTAGCACGCATCAGTAAAGGTAAGGCACGGTGGATGAGACCTCTTTGATCCATGGCTGCAAGCTCATGTGCCACTCCTATGGGATCCAGTGCCGCAGAGTTTTTGGCTCCTGCTCAGCAGGAGGACCCTGCCCCATCTCCTTCAGTTTGGGCTGAGGCGTTGGGGACAAACACAACAGCAAAGCACAACACAGGAGGGTGATTCATCGGAGGAAATTAAAAAACCTATGATTCATACCCTGAGTGCCAATGATGTTTTGCACTAACCTCAGTTTACTGAGGTTGCATTTCCATTTCAAGTGATTTACGAAGCATCCGCATGTGCGCTTGGTGCAGTTCAGCCTCTTTGAAGGCAGGAGCCTGACTGCCCCATGTTTGCTGCCTGAGACCCTTAATTGGGGCACAGCTAGGAAGCATTCACAGTAATTAACGATCCATTGTGGTGAACATTCTCTGAGCTCTCTTAGGTCTTCCAAAGCTCAGGACAGAGCGCTGGTAGAAAACTGTATGGATGCAAACATGAATGATTGTTTGATAAGAAACAGACATTGCTCCCACTGAGGATAAAAACAGAAACTCCCAAAGGCATCTGTTCTCTTCACACCTCTGGATTTCAGTGTCGCTGGGCCACACGCCTCTGAAGAACTGGCCTTTAATGTCTGCCAGAAGGGTTTTCAGTTCTCACAGACTTCAAACAAAGGTGAATTTCCGTTGACCACATGGATGTGCTTTCAGTTCTCAGCAGTTTGGTTCCTTTCAGCGAAGAGGAGATAACTAAATATTAATAAGGGGATAGGATATTTTGTACTTTTCTGCTAAAGACGCTCACTTGAAAACTCTACCAAGAAATCATTAGAACTGCTGGTTTTGTGGTTCATCTGTTTTCTCCCTCCCTGTCCTTTTAAGCAAAGCTCTTTGCTGCAGAGGATGCAGTAGGTGCATCATAATAAGAACCAATGCTATTTGGCCTCTCAACCAGGGCTTGTGGGAATGGATGCAGTGCTGGTGAGAAGACATGAAAGCAGTGACCTCAGCCTTGGAAAAGAAGCGTGATCAGGCAGGTAGTGTGGTAACTCTGTAGAGAGATGTTGGATGTAAAGGGTAACAGAGCACTGTACTGAAGTTATGTTCGAAAGTGCATCACCACCAGCTTGATAGGGAGGTGAGGTGGTTATTTACTGCCTAAGACAGAACTGTGGGAGTAGCAACACTCATCCTGCATCCTTGTCCTGCATGAAAATCAGCGTCTGCCTTAACAGCACACTTGCCTCAGCTAAGCAACATTTCCCTTCTGCATTTCAAGGTATTTCACCCTCCTCAGTGAAAAATGGAGCTAATCTATTCATCCTGCTGTTACCTGGGACAGCCTTAGGTTTTTCCTGTCTTAGTAACCTCTACTGTACAATGTTGATGCTCTGTCTCCTAACTTCTTTTTTTCTTTTTTTTTTTGATCTTCTCAGCAGATCTCAGCATTGCTTGATCACAAAAAAACTGTCGCTTTCAAATGCCGTGCTAATGGGCTGACTGAATTTATTTTAGAAACTAACAAACCAGATTTAATCTGGATTGCACCTCTTAGCACAGGAGCTAATTTTTTCCACCTCCCCCCCCCTGTCTTTCATTGATCTATTTTTCTTTTTTGGTTATCAGCACTGCAACATCTGCTTTTCTACTTATATGTAGATTTAGCATGAGTGTTCTGCCCTTGTAAAAGGAGCTGACCATGCACATCTCCGTGCAGCCACAAAAACCTGTAAGCTCACAGTGCTCTCCTCGTGACACCGAAGATGATGTGACATTCTTAAAACTACAACACCATTATCCTCTTGTAAGTCATTTTCCTTGCTGAGTTAAATACCTGCTCGGCTATGAGCAAGAGATGCTTAAGGTCTTTTCAAGCACAGTAGATGCTGCCAGTCACTGCAGTTAAGCAGAACTGGATTAAATAGAAAAGTACTACCTCTGGTTTGGGACTCTTATATGCCAAAGTCAGAGAAACCTGCATAATTATACTCAATAAATGACTTTCCCTGCTTTTTCTGTTCTGACATCTTTTACGAGGCATCTCTGATTGTGCTCTAACTGAAGGCGCGTTGCTAGGTTAGATGGGCCATTGGTAAGATCCTGTTTGGCCATGAATTTATGTCACTGATCTGTGGACTGAGAATAGCTAAGACACAAAATACCCCTAATCATCTGGTTCTGTTACAAGTTATTTGGGTTCAATAAGAATGAATCAAAAGAGGGTACACATTTAACTGCAAAAACTATCAAGACAACCAAGCATCTCTGGAGTTGGACTGGTTTGAGAGCAAGGATTTGCCTCACATAAAAAGTGCAGGGTTAGGAATTACTGGAGATTTCACAATGAAAAGGAGTGGAAATATTTCCAGTGAAAGAAATCTCACTTGGGTTCCATGAGAAACCCCATGGCTAAATGCTAGTACCAGCCTAGAGCTGAGGAGAGAATCATGGGCAAGAGAGAAACCAGGACTGATTCATTAGCTGCAAATAAGTCAGGGCATGGAGGTGAATACAGACACTCTCTGTGGGCACATCCTGACACTGGGCTCATCTACTTTGTTGTGACTTCTTTCTTTCTTTACCTTTGCCTAAAAACTGCATCCTGTACCAAAGACACCTTCCTGATGCATTTCTGTGAAAACCTGCAGACCTCCAGAAGCATGGGATGGAGACTTGCCAGTGTGATGCCCACCTAAAGAGGGGATGGAAAGAGGATCTGGGAAACTGCAGGCCTGCCAGCCTGACCTCGATAGGAAAGGTCACGGAGCAGATCACTTTGTGTGCAATCACACAGCATGCGCAGGACAAGCAGAGGTTCAGACCCAGCCAGCATGGGGTTCCTGAAAGGCAGGTCCTGCCTGACCAACCCAATCTCCTTTTATGATGGGGTGATCTGCTGTGTGAATGAGGGAAAGGCTGTGGATGTAGTCTGTCCAGACTTTAGTAAAGCCTTTGACTCTGTCTTTAGAGAAGCTGCAGCCCATGGCTTGGACAGGTACACTCTTTGCTGGGTAAAAAAAACTGTCTGGATGGCCAGACCCAGAGTGTTCTGGTGAATGGAGCTGCATCCAGCTGGTGTCTGGTTATGAGTGACATTCCTCAGGGGTTGGCACTGGGACCTGTCCTGTTCAATATCTTTACTGATGACCTGAATGAGTGATTGAGTGCACCCTCAGTAAATTTGCAGATGACACCAAATGGGGAGGAAGTGTGGATCTGCCTGAGCATAAGAAGGCTCTACGGGGGGATCTGGACAGGCTGATCGATGGGTTGAGCTCAATGGGATGGAATTCAACAAGACCAAGTGCCGGGTCCTGCACTTAGGTCACAACAACCCCACACATTGCTACAGGACTGGGGCAGAGTGGCTGAAAAGTTGCATGGAGGAAAAGGATCTGAGACTGCTGGTCAACAGCCAGCTGAACATGAGCCAGCAGTCTGCCCAGGTGGTCAAGGCAGCCAATGGCATACTGGCCTGTGTCAGTATAGTGCAGCCAGCAGGACAGGGAGGGGATCATCCCTCTGTACTGGTAGCACTCGTGATACCACAGCTCAAGTGCTGTGTTCAGTTTTGGGCCCCTCACTATGAGAAAGACATCGAGGTCCTGGATGGAGAGTGTCCAGAAATGGCCAACAGAGCTGTGAAGGGTCTGGAACACAAATGTGATGGAGAATGGTAACTGGGATGGGTCAGTCCAGGATGCTCTCTACAACTGCCTGAAAGGAGGCTGTAGCAAGGTGAGGTCAGCCTCATCTACCAGGTAACAGCAATAGGACAATAGGGAATGGTGTTAGGACTATCGGAGAGGTTCAGGTTGGATATTAGGGAAAAATTCTCAGAAAGAATGGTGAAGCCCTGACACAGTTTCCCAGGGAGGTGGTGGAGTCACCATTCCTGAAGGTATTCAAGAAACACGGAGGTGGGGCACTGAAAAACATGTTTCAGTGGGGACGTGTTGATGGTAGGACTTGATCTTAGAGGTCTTTCCCAACCTTTATGATTCTTTGATCTCTGAATGCAGAGACCTGGATATCACAGTACTGGGATGGTACGGAGGAGAACAAGAGGTTGTTCTGTGCAACAGGAAGGCAGTGCTCCAAGCAACGTACTGCACCGAACTATAGCTGCACTGAGTATAAAATGAAACAAAATTTGCATAGCTCTCTTTTTCACGGAAAGCCAGCAGCAGGAAGGGGGCACTGATCTTAGTAACTATTCACCTTCTGACATCAGAAACCTCCGATGCAACACACAAGGCTGCTGTCGCGAAATCCCTGATCACGAACATGAAGCTCCTTCCCCTCCTCACAGCTGCGACCTGCTTCACGCCCCCAGCTCCCTCATTCTTCGTACCACAAGTGATGAAGTTTTTTTTCCAGATCACATGAGCCAGGATGAAGGGGAAAATCCTGCCAGGAACAGAGATGGGCTGCGACCTGAACCTGATCAAGGGGAGATACAGACCAGTACCCTGAGAGCTATATAAGAAGGTGCTTGGCACAAGAGCAAACACTTTTTCAGATGAAAGACTCCCATGAATCAGCCATGCATGTGAATGAAGACACCGTTTCAAGGAGGCTTGGAGCCACTAACAAAACTTTTTTGTATTTCATCATCGCTACCCTTGTTGCGTTACTCGTCTTTGCGTTAGCCACCATCATGGTCTTAGTTATCCAGAGAACGGTAAGCAATTCTCACTTCACTCATTATCTTTTTCTTTTCTTATTTATTTATTTTTTAAATATAAACTTCTACTCTAATCCCAGAATTATCCCATGGCTGGAAGGCCAGTTTCTGGCCCCTGTTATGAATGCACACAAGAATTAGGGGGAGAGAAAGACAGAAAAAAAAGAGGGAGAGGAAAGAATTTTCAGAAAAAGACATCCTTCCTCCACGGGTTAATTTTTAGCATGTGGTGTCTTCTCTGAGAATGGAATTGGAAAGCTCATAATGCAAGAGTCAATCCACCTTCTGTCTAGCTGGATCATAGGAGAAGTAGAGCGGAGGTACATCAGTGTCTCAGTATGTGATACCTGGTTTGTGTGCCGCCTTTGTTTATGGGTCTTCCTTGGAGACAGGAAAGAACTTTAAATGCCACATTAGAAATTTTATAGCTTTTACACGTAAAATCTGAGTGCTGAAGGATCTCCACAAAGATTCAAAGAATGAAAGCACCAGCATGGGGCTGCTGAAGGGTCTGGCCATGGAAAACAAAATATGATCTCTAGGTACAATATTTTCTCTTCCTAAATCGATCTTGTGCAATCTGTGTGTCCGTGTATGCACATTACCAAGAAATTAAGCCATTAAAGCTTGACTGATGCTTCTTTAAGTTGTACCAGTGAGGAGTCATTTACCTGAAATCAGTGCTCTTCCAAAAGGGAAGCAGTTTGTGCACAGTTAGAATGAGACATGGGGGGTTTCAGGTGATAAATATTGGGATATTAAGGGAGATCTTTAAAATAACAGCTTGGATAATTACAGAAATGCAAGAGCTTTCCTATATAATTAGGCTTTCATTTGTGCTTATTATGAAAGTAAGCATTAAATTACCTCTCCATCAGGATAAATGCAGTTAGACCAGTTGCCAGAGGAACAATATTACTGAAAGAGTTGAGATTTTCATTTAAAAGAGTAATGACATTACTGCAGCTGCTTTGGAAACACAGTTTGGCTTAATGAGAAGGCAGGAAGCTGAGGGGTGAGAGAAATGTGAGAAACAGAGCTGCAGTTTTACAGTATGAGGGGAACTGGGCAGCAAAAACATAGCTCACTTCTTGTTCTTGGGGAACCAAGAGACCCTCAGTCCAGAAGCAGCAGTCATGGGATCATTAAGGCTGGGAAAGACCTTTAAGATCATCTGGTCATTCTCCATCCATCTCCATCTTGATTTGATAGACCAGGGAGTAACTGTGAAATTCTGGTCCTGTGTGAGAGGCTCCTCAAAAATCACCAGGGTTTGCTCCAAAACCATTTGGCTCCTGGTGACAACGGCAGTGTAAGGCTGGGCAGAATGCAGCCATGGCTGGGCTGAGCATCCTGTAGCATCAATTCCAGCAGCTCCAGGGCTGGGGGCTGTGTGGTCATGGGAGTTCAGTGGGCAATGAGTCCAGTTGCTGTAGGGAATACGCCATCACCAGTTGGCTTCGTTCCTTTGTATTTTCTCAAGAGAGGATCAACATTTTACATCACCAACCCTGTAGGGTGATTTGGTTTTCTCTCCAGATGTCAGCTGGGTTCTACGAGTGGACGACAGGCACAGTGCTGGCCTGGTGAGCCATGCAGAACACACAGGCCCCCCAGCCCCATTGCAGGGATATGGAAGCTGTCTGCTCATCCTTCTTCACCTCTTTGACTAATTTATGCTTGCCTAATTCAGGGTGAAGGAGGGTGTCTTGAGAAGGGGAAAATCAAACTGTGTAGAAACAAGGCTCTTCCCTCACCCAAAATCCAGGTGTCCTGAGTAACAGAAATATATGTGAAAGACCAGAACAACAACAACAAAAGTCAACCATTACTCCAAAGCTGTTTCTCTGAATCTAGCGTCAGTTACAACACTCATTGCCCTGCAATTTCCAGCACCCCAAGACATTTTCTCTTTGATATTTTGTTTTCAAGAAAGGCATTGGTGCACAGTGTCAGACCTGGGGAGTGACATTTTTTAGAACAACATTCAGAGCTGAAGTCAGTTCAGTTCTCAGCTTTCATCTGCAGAAGCAGCTGGCTTTGGGCCATTCACTGATCTGCGTCTCTCAGAACTGACTTTTCTTTTTCTCTCAAATAAGAACAGCTGCTGCAGAGAAGACATTAGCTTGCATTTTCCTTCTTAATGCTGTTAGAAGGGCCCCAAAGCCTACACACTTCTGCCTGCTGCAGCCCACTGCTCTTGTGTATGTATGTGTATATATACACATACACACATCTAGGCAGATCTCTATATATATGCAGAGAGAATGTGGATATAATGTGATCTCTCTATCACAGAGAGAAAATCAGTGAAAGAGTAAGGATGAAAGTAATTGTTAGGCACACAATCTTAATGAGATCTTGCACTGTACTGCAAGCTACGCTGTATTGGATACCCAGCCCATGGGGTGCAGCTCTGTGAACGGATTTGGGGTAAAATCTGGGACAGCCCATCACCGCTCTGCATTTTGTTGCGGTCCTATTTTCAACCTCCCAACCACACGGGCTGTCCCACAGGAGCCTGCTGGCCCCCTCTGGCGGACAGCCCTAACAAAAAGGAGAAGACTGCGGCGGCTGCTCGTGACAGCGGCTTTGCCACTTGTTGCGGGCTGGGTTGGGCTCAGTGATCCCTGTGGGTCCCTTTGAGCTCGGGGTGTTTTGTGATTCCGTAACAGCACCAGTGTGTCTCAGCTTGGGAAAATTACTTGTAAATATTTAAGGAAAGGAAGAAAGAAATGATATTCCTTTGCGCTCTATTATTTTCTCTTTCTGTTGCCAAGTGAAGACTGAGATCCTTCATTGTCAACACCCAGGCAGGGTGAATTTATTGTACTGAGTTGTTCCTGAGCTGGGGTTATAGAATGTAACTTCCTTGAGCTCCAAGTGCATGTCTTTACATTCCGCATCACACCATTACAGCAATATGCTGCTAGCAAACAGCAATGCTAAGTGGTATTTCAAAGAAAACTCTAAAGCTTTATTTGAACGCCTCGTCAATTGCCACTAAAATGAACTGCATTAGTATCTGCTTCCCAGGTGAGGATACGATACGTCAATTCATTTTCATTTTATTCCTGTTGCCTTGGCTACAAAGCAAGCTGTGAGCCACCAGCCCCATCCTGCCTGTCTCTGAGCAAGGGCTGTTAGGCCAATGCCTCCTGATGACAACGTCTCCATCACCACACTGAGCACTTGGCAGGCAGCGGTGGATTTGCTGCCTGATATCATTCAGCATACTCTAGCTGAGGATACAGCATCTCTCTGTCCCATGTATAAAAGCCCTTAATTCCTTGCAGAGTACAAAAATGCTCGTAGATTGCATTGGAAAGTAACATTTCCCCACACCTTGAGTGTGTGTGATGGAGACAGCCCTATACAAGGGTCATATATATGGCCCTATACAAGGACATGAGCAGAGAGGATCCAGCAGGTTCTCCTGTGCAGTACTGTAAATCAGAACTGCTCTCGGCCCAACATCTGATGAGATGTGTGTAGAGGAACCAGGAGGTTTTTGGAGGGAGGATGTTGTACAGAGGACCAAGAGGCCTCTAAATGCCAAATTTGCCAGACTACAGACCTAGGTTCCCGTTCAGCTCCTAACCCAGCAGCCTTCCTGCGCTCATTGGGAAGATCACCTGGAGAAGGTCTTTGGCTCAGCAACAGATAACTGTTCCCTGGTCTTACGTAAGTGTGAGAAGAGAAAATAGGCAAACAAATATGAGATGCCCAAATCACAAAGCAGCTACACAGTCTCTATCTGTGGTACACAATGTTTTGCTGTTACACAAATGGTAACACTGCTTTGCCTGGAGCAGACATGGCTCTGCACTTCAACTACGGTTAGGTCAGTCTGATTAGATGTATTCTTCAACATCTAAGGCCGTAAGATTAAGTATCAGGAATGGTCACAACATGGCTTATCTCACTGTTCAAATACCTTCTTTCTTCTTGTACCACACGTTATACTGACACTCAGAAATAAAGTACTCATGTTTTAAGTCCCTTGAGATCTCCGGCCCACCATGGATGAAGCTGTCTCCCATGTGTGCAGCCTGCCTCATTTCTGCCAGACCTTAGAAACAGAAGCAGGACCACAGATGAATCCCAGTGGCTCTGGTGGGTGTCCAGTCCCATTCTGTTCTTCTCCAAGGTTTGAAAGCCACATTGGAGCTTTCAGGACTTCTGCTTCCAAAACAACACACACAAAAACCACACATCAGAGTATTACTATGTCAGAAAAACAGATTTCTATAGACTGTGTCAAATAATGAGTGAGGAAGGAGTTTTTCAAGAACCGTGGAGATGTGGCACTGAGGGACATGGTCAGTGGGCATGGTGGGATGGGCTGATGGTTGGACTTGATCCTAGAGGTTTTTTCCAACCTTAATGATTCTGTGATTCTAATTTGGCCAAGCACAGAGAGCTTGCTGGAGGGCTGTGCTCCTCAGCAGCCCCTGCCCCATGATGCTCCATTGGATCCACGTGCCCTGTAACACCTGGTGCTAGCTCTGCATTGCCTTCCAGAGGTGCGATGGAAACTTGTAGATCCAACAGTAAAGCAGTGATCTGCTTGAACACAGAAGTGTTCTGCTCCCAGAATAACCACCCCCTCTCCCACATCTCTTTCAGGCAGCTGATCCTGCCACAGAGGGCAGCACAGAACAGATCCGCAAAGGTAAGAAACCCAACATGACAGTCTGTGCAATTCATTCCATCTGTAATGAAAATATTGCCCAGGATCACGAATGAGGCAACTGTGCCCATTGCACATAAAGGCATTCCTTGGTGAAAAGCCAAGGCACTGGAAAAAGAAAGGAAAAAAGAAAACAAGATTTTGAATTACTCAGTAGCTCAGGAAGGCAGGGCATGGCTGAGGAAGGCACAACCATTTCTGAATCTGCCATCAGGTGTCTTTGCTGGCTCTTGCACACGTGGGTGTGATGTCCCCATCTGTACAAGGACACACTTCAAAACAACAGGACCTCCTCTTGAACTCCTCTGGTCTGTCTCCCACAGAGACATGTATTTCTTACCCATTTGTAGGGAAAAGGGAAGAGGGAAGGGGTAGATCTAATAGAGAAAAGCGCAGAAATGCAGCAAGAGGCAAGGAGCAGGAATTTAAACAGGCAGAGCATGGACATGGGAAGCCCAAAATAGGGCAAAGCTTTCTAACCAAACAACAGAGACAGCATGCCCAGATTCTGCTTTCTCCCCAGTGTAAATCAGAGCAGCTCTATTTGTTCCATTGCCATTTCTTTCTTGGTTCCACAGCCCTTGGCACTCAGCATTCTGAGTTCTTGCTAAGATGATTCCTAGTTGGTGCTGGAGGATAGGAGACAGCATCACCTCCCACTCTACAGATGGGAAAGCTGAAGCACAGGAAACTGAAATTCAAGGCCTAGAAAGCCCTTGTCACATAACCATCTTTTTCTCCACCTCCATTTTTGCACACAGGTGACATAATGCTGAATTTAGGCAGCGTACACTCAAACTGGGAGAAGTTTTGAATCCAGGGCTCTTCTGCACTGGGCTTTCCTCATACCACACAAAACTGTCCCTGCACATCACACTGCCCTTTCAGAGAACTTCTCAGCAGCCTCACCATCGTCTGTTGTGTATTAAAAGTCCAGTTGAACCGGAAGGGTTTTCTTTTCCCATTAGGGTGCCCACAAAGTGCTGCTCTCAAGGCAGTATCCCACCACCAGCTGGAAAGAGGCAGTGAAAGCTATGGAGTGGTGGCCAGGGGCTGGCAGAGGAGGGGCAGGGGACATCTCCTAGGTTGGTGTTAATGTGAAGCAAAGCTCAAGTGACACTGGCATTCCCAGAGTAGAAAGAAGAAGTCCAGAAAAGCATCTCTGTATGTGAATACATACATATATATTTCCAAATCTCACAGTCTACGCCAACTGCTCCTTCTCCCCATCAAGGTAGCAGGAGCCTGTTCTCTTTAGGAATGTACAAGGTGTTGTTTCATTAGGCAGAAGCAGTTTGGCCTTTGGGTCAGTACCAAGGGCAGGCTCCCAGTCGCTCTGAATTCTGCTGCAGAATCTGAGATTAGCATAAAGACAAAGGAGGGGATGGCAAAGAAACGCCACAGGGCAGGAAGGGCTGCTGGAAGCTGTCTACAATGGGTGCAGGTGCTCTATCAGCCTATCAGGTTCTGTTGCACAGCTCTGGCAGGGTAACAGAGCATTAAAGTCTGAGCAAATTACAATGGTCTTTTATTTTTCCCTTAAAATGCATAAAGCAGAGCTAATTGATTAATAGATCCCAGTGGGTGATTTACAGCAGGGAGCTCTGCCAGGCAGCGTTTGCTGACTCCTAAGCAGGAACTGTGAGGCCCCATCCAGCAGCTGCACAGCAAGGAACTGGGACTCCACACTGCAGGACAGGGATGGGGGATGTGCTGGGGATTTGTTTGCTGCTGTCTTTGCACCTTGAGCAGCTCCAGTGTTAACATGGCAGTTTGGTTCACAACAGGACTTGAAGCCCTGTGTTGAAAAGTGGCCAAGGTTGGGTGCTGAGCCTTGCTCCAAGCCCTCTGATGGGCGAGGTGAGGGTGTCTGTCTGTGCACAGTATCTCAGAGATGCTCATGGGGATGCAGGATCATCCAGCGTGCTGATGGTGGATGATGGTGCCATGCTGGCAGACTGAAGGGGGACTGAAGGCAGACAAGGGGGAATGGTTTTAAACTGAGACAGGGAAGGTTTAGGTTGGATATTAGGAGGAAGTTTTTCACCCAGAGGGTGGTGAGGCACTGGCACAGGTTGCCCAAGGAGGCTGTGGATGCCCCATCCCTGCAGGCATCCAAGGCCAGGCTGGATGTGGCTCTGGGCAGCCTGGGCTGCTGGTTGGTGACCTGCACACAGCAGGGGGTTGGGACTGGATGAGCACTGTGGGCCTTTGCAACCCAGGCCTATGATTCTATGACAGTATTGCCACGCAAAGGGACAGTGCTCCAGACAACCAGGCATAGCCTGTTCCCAAATTAATTCTGTAATCCCCAAACAGGAAAAACACTCTGACTGCAGTAAGATTTCCCATGGGAACATGCTCTATTCTTAGCTATACACCAGTGGGCACTAAGGCTGACTTACAGAAGGTCTGTGCTCCTGACTCAGCTGTCAGCCCTCGATGGATGGTTGGCAGCAATCTGCAAGCAGTAGCTGAGATGCAACGTCAGCTAATTAAGTGTTATTGTGAAGAAATGATAGCAACTTCCTGCAAACCTGTGTCATTGTTGGTGGAGTGCCTGAGCAACAGGGGAAAGGAATTAAAGCAGTCACAAAATAAACGTTTGTGACTTATTCTTTCTGTGGAAATAATTCTCTTTGGAAACTCATCTACGTTTCATAAATACGGAATCACATTTTAATACGTGCCAGAAGGAAATTACTGATAGATTAATTTTATAGAGGAAAATACGAAGAGAAATGTGGAATCATAGGGTCATTAAGGTTGGAAAAGACCTCTGAGATCACCAAGTCCAACCCCAACCCATCCTCCACTATGCCCACTAACCATGGCTCTCAGTGCCACATCCCCATGGTTCTGGACTGACTTTCAACCTCTGAAAATATTCTCTTCCATCCTGGAGTTGTCCAGTGCAAAACACTGAAATCACGGGGTGTTACTGATCCCACAGCAGTGGGATCAGTGCATTTAGAGCATGTGGGTTTTAGGTTTATCAGCTGATTTTTCAGGACGTGTGTGTTGTGAAGTCTATAAGGGTCTGCCTGGCGTCAGAAAGATCAGGGCTCTTAAGCTGTGTTTCTCATTTTAACAAAGTCTGGCAAATCTTGACTTGTAAATGCCAGGCAGAGTGCACAAGCATCCTCATAAGCAAACATCCAGGGGAAACTACACCTAGGCGAGTGCCAGTTAGTCAAAATGAGGGCTTGTTTAATTAATAATGACCTGATCTGTATTGCTAAAATGTGCTGAGCTCCGACCCAAGCACAGCACCTTGCACTTGGCCATGTTGAACCTCATTAGGGTCACAGGGGCCCACTTTTCAAGCTGTCCAGGTCCTTCTGGATGGCATCCCTTCCTTCTATTATACCAACTGCATCACTCAGCTTGGTGTCATCAGCAAACTCACGGAGGGTGTACTGGATCCCACTGTCTATGTCACTGATAAAGACGTTGAAGAGCAATGGAACCCTGGGGGACACCTGGGCACAGAGCCGTTGACCACAGTCCTCTGGCTATGACCATCCAACCAACTCTTTATCCACTGAACAGACCAGCCTTCAAATCCATACCTCTCCAATTTAGAGATGAGAATGTGATGTGGGACTATATCAAAGGTCTTGCAGAAATCCAGGTAGATGACATCAGTTAATCTTCCTTTGTCTAATGATGCCATCACTCTATCATAGAAGGCCAACAGATTGGTCAGGTACTAGATGAATATATATGTATATATTACGCATATATGAAGAGCTCATGAAGTTAGGAAAGAGATGTTTCTGAAGTTTCTGTTTTTGGAGACGAGGAGGATCCTCAAAAACACCATCTGTGGGGCTTTTGCTGCTGGGTTAGCAGGCTCTGAGTCGAGGATTTGCTCTTTCATGCCATTTCCAGTTCTTGATTTCACTGCCCTGAATCTATATCCACCTCACGAGTGGGGAAATTGAGGCAGCAAGCAGTGAGGAGGATACCCAGTTGGATCTTCTTCTCCTTGGACCTGGTTGGCAGCAGGTCCAGCCCTGTCCTGGAGCATTCAGGTTCCTCCTGGCCAGCAGACACAGCATTTTACACTGTGGGTGGAAAGTGTGGAGGTGTCAGTGGGGCCGTATCACGCGTGGTGGAGAAGAGCTGTGTTATGGGCACACTATCCTGTCCCTTTCCTAATTCACTTTTGCCTTCCTGACACCCACTGTGGATGCTCAGCCTATGGCAAAAGGTGTCAGGAAGACCAAAGTGAATTATCTCCCAATAGTTTCTTTAGGATAAAATAGCCTAGATGGCTTCCTTTAAGGCTGCTTCTTTATCAGCAGGTTTCCTTCAAACAGTCTGATGATGGACATGCAACCAGTGGGGCTTTTTGGTGCTTAGACCCCGCTGAGGCTTTGCTTTTCCCCCTTCTGACCTCACTTATAAACAGATGTAATCCTATTGACTTCAGCGGGATCACTTCTGATTTACACTCCTACCAGTGCAGAGCCAATTAGGCGATGTGATTGAACACATCCATCGATCAGTCCTGCAGCTCTGGCAATTTCAGTCTCCGCTGGCTTGTGCTGAAATGATTCGGATAAAAGGAGTAACTTGAGAAATAAAACTAGAAAATGGTTATAAGCTGCCTCAGCAGAGCGAGGACAGGAAATGTCTCTATACCTTTTTTTTTTCTTTCCATAACTTGCCTTCTCAGAAACACAGCTGATGTCACCAAATAAACACTTTGAACACACACATATCAAACTTGCTGACATCAATGAACGTAAGTGCAGCTTTGAAAGCGTGAAGTGCAGCCACATTGGTGACGGTTGTTCTGAAGAGATGCAGTGAAAACCTTGCAGCAGCTGAGGGCTGGGGGGGTTCCATGCAGCACCAGCTGTGTGTGTGGGCACAGTGCTGTTCTCACCTGGCAGAAGCTGCAAGGCTGCAGCTTGCACGGTCTGCTTGAGCGGCAGAGGGTTCTCTTCTTTACAGAATAAAGCCCCCACATGGCACCACGTTTCTGTATAAATATTGTCTTCGTATGAAGGATATCAGTAATGCAAGTGGGCTCGGGGCCCTGGCTGTGCATTTCCAGTGGCTCTTGTTACCATTGCTGCTCTTGTTGCCTGAAATAAGGACCAGAAGAGCTTTTTTTTCTATCCTGCTCCACATCTCTGTACACTAACACACTATATTGATATGACTGTCATCAGGAAAGTTGGCTTTGGTTTTTCTCTGGGGATTTCCAGCACAGCTAAGGGAGTTTGAGACACGACTTACTCACTGTTGGAGGGCAGGGAGCACCTGCTCCCCTAAAACTGCTGCAGCTAATGGAAGCAGAGGAAAGTTTCTGTTCTTTCAAGACATGCACAGACTGCTTTTCTAACAGAATGAGTGCAAAGGGTGCACTGTTTCAAAATACCAACTAGTGGGGTATTATGGGACCTGCTTCTCCCTGATTTCTCTATCCTCCTGACCAAACCCCTCTTAAAATCAGGCCAAGCAGACATTGTAAGGATCTGAAGTTCTTTCTTGTACCTTTAGCTTCAGGAATGAACACTGGGATTCTCTGCTCACTTTGGATTTAGTAGACTCCTGCTATGCCGTATGTGAGGAATAAGAAATATTCACCCCATGCCATGCCATAGCATCACGATGTAGTAGAGTTCAGTTCTGTGTGTTAATTGCTCCTTCAGGAGCCCCTGGAGGTTGGGGGACTCGTTACCAACTAAGTGTCAGGAAAATGATTTGTGTGCCCTAAATAGGAGTTTATAATTTGTCAGGATGCTGCTGAAATTCCTTCATGCTTCGTTCCTTCCCCGTTCCCCATCTCAACTGCTACAACATCCCTTCCCTGGCTGAAGGAGAACCAGGAGATATAAAGAGGGAGAGATCAATGCAATGAAAGATAACCATCCACCTGCGTGGTTGCACTGAGGGAGATGCTCTCTGTTGTCCTGAATATACAACCTGTCCCTGTGTCCTTATGCATGTGGGCTGTGCAGGACTGCATACAAACAGAGAATATAGGAGGAATAATTAGTGCCTTTCAGTGAATGTGATAAGAGAAGGGAAGGCTTAGGAAAAGCAGATGGGCACATGAGGCACAGCACAGGTTGCACAGAAGTGGTGATGCCCCATCCCTGCAGACAGCCAAGATCAGGTTGTTCAGGGCTGTGAGCACTGCTGGAGCTGCGGGTGTCTCTGTGCACTGCAGGCAGTGGGAGCCGATGGCCTTTAAGGTCCCTTCCAACTCAAACGATTCTGATTCTGTGCGGGTGGAAGAGAGGTGAAACGGGGAAGGAAGTGGAAGAGTGCAGGGTCAGGGATGAAGAGCCGGGATGCGGGGAGGGGATGAGGAACGGAGATGGGATGCAGAGCCGGGATGCAGAGCCGGGATGCAGAGCCGGGATGCGGAGCCGGGATGCGGAGCCGGGATGCGGAGCTGGGATGCAGAGCCGGGCGCGGCCGTGGGAGGGAGCCGTCACCGCGCGGCCGCCGCTCTCGGGCTCTGTGCGATGGGCAGCCCCGGTACCGCCCTGTCCCGGTACCGCCCCTCATCTCCTCCTGCCGTGAGCCGAGATCCAAAGGTTGTACCGGGATCCTGCTGGAGCCCACATTGTAACGGAGGGGGTGGAGTACCCTATGAGCCATTGTAAGATGCGAGTTTGACCGAACCGAGAGCATTACGGTGCTATGGAATCAGCGTGCAGGTCAGGCATTACGCACCAAGCAGAAGGAAACAGCTCTCAGGGCTGTGTGGGCTGCTGCTTGTTGCTTTAGATCTTCCACTGTGCAGTTGTGAGGAATCATAGAATGGCTTAGAAGCCGTTGGAAGGGACCTCAAAGATCATCCGGGTCCCAGTCTAAGAGGATAGGTGAAAAGTGACATTCCCACACCAGTCAGTGCCCAGGAGAATAGAACAGTCTCACATCACCAGCCTAGGTGGAAATAAACACAGCTCTGGTGATAGCACAGAGCAGCATCCTCTGCATCGAAACTGAGTTTGTCTGCTCGGCTCATCCATCATCCCAGGGAGCTCAGATCAGTGGGCACAGTACAAGCAAGCTGTCAGGGAGCACAAGGAAGAGCTCCTAAAGGATTCCATTGCATGCCCTCCCCTCCCCTCCCCTCCAGTCCCATCCCACCCCATCCCTTGGTGTTTACCCAGCCTGGTGGTACTTAGTATGATGCCAGACTTCGACATTTTGACAGCACAAAAAAATCAGGAGTGCTCACCTACTGTGTTGTTTCCTTCAGGGAACACCTCCGAAGACTATTTAAGAATCCTACGGAATGTCCCAGCCAAGGGAGCTGCTGCATACATGAGAGGTCAGTGGGAGCTCTATCCAATCACATAAACATTTTCTTTAGCTTCAAAAGAGACAGTAAATAGTTAGATACCTTCCCCACACAAACATGCAAATACACATCTCCATTATTCCCCCTAAATACCGCAGAAGGCCGTTTCTCACTGCGCCTCCCTGTCTTGGGTGTCTCAAGGGGCTGCACAATCCTCGGGACCTTTCAGCACCCCAATCCACCCATGAGTGCTCAGCCACCCACTGGGGCCCTCTCCAAGAGTTTCCATTGGGAAAACCACAGAGCACGTGTCTCCATTTACCACACTGCACATCCATAAAACTGAATGCAGGCCACCAGAGTTCATCGGCTCACTTTACAACATCCTTGCTTTTCTTTCTAGTGTCACATTCAGTAAACAGCTCGAAGCTGAGCTTGGCTGGGAAGGGTATATGTGACAACATCCAGTGCAAGAGCGAGGAGCTGGTGATCCGTGAAGAGGGCCTCTACCTGATCTACTGCCACCTCAACCTCCGCTTTGCCAACTGTTCCCACAGCCCCACAGACCTCAAGATAGAGCTCCTCGTCAACGACGAAGTCAACAGGCAGACGTTATCCACGTGGTGTGCGTCAGACTCGTGCCAAGAAAAGAATTTTAAGACCTTGTTCCAGCTCCATTTGACGTATTTGAACGTGGAGGACCGGATATCAGTAACACTCAGCCATCCTAAATTCCTGAATGAAATTCACCTTCCCAATGATAATGTGCTCGGGGTCTTGAGGTACAGCGATGAGATGTGAGGAGCTCTCTGACTCCCCACTGCTGCACAGACTTTCTCTGTCTTCCTCTGATGACAGCAGCCTGCTTTTACTAGGCTACACCTTGTTTTACATTTCCTATCTTACCTCATCGCTAGGGTAAATGAGGAACTTCGTGTCCCAGAATGAGATCTTACAACACTGCAGTACCCACACCTGGCAGACGTCTGGTTGCTCTGGTTTGGTCGCGGTAGGGTTGCTGTTGGGCAGCAGATCCAGCAGCACAGATGTGGCAGCGGGTCTTCCAAGCAATGCAGTGCAAACACAGCCCAAAATGCAACCAGATTATGGGAAGAGCACACATCATCAAGACTTCTTGGCTAAAGCACTGCTGGCAGATTGCCTGTGCTCAGGAGAAGGGGAAATCCTTTTGATCTGAATTTTATGGAACAGTATCTTGACACGGTCGTTCCAAAAATCCTAACAACCAACGCTTGTAATTAAGGCTTTCTTTTCAACTGGAGCATGCAACCACAACTCCGGGCTGAGTTTATGGATAGATCATACTAAGGAAAGAGGAAATTGCTGACTCCCAGGCTGGCAGCTAAAACTCTGGGACAGAGTGTAGGAGACTGGGGACTCACCAAACGTTTTCTGTGCTGCATTCTGCTGCAAACTTTATGCAGTTTAGTTCCAAGTGTTTTCCTTTTCACTATTTATCCATCTTCTCTATTTAAAATTAAGCTCTTCGGGGCAGAGCCTTTGTATATGCACCATGTTCAGCCTCTGTTCTCACCTGGACCTTCTAGGCCTTTCCATAACTAATATTAAAAGATGATCTTCTTTGCCATGTGACAAAGGAGTTTGTTATGATACTTTTCCCCCAAATTGTGCCCTGCCTGTTTGGGAGTTCCCTAAGTGACATGACAGCACAGTGCTGTGACAACACATCCCAACATCGGAACTGTTGGAAAATCCGAGATTTAGATCCGAGGTTCCAACTTTCCCAGGGATGATTTCAGAGCTGGCCCTCAGCTGCAAGCTGTGGCGTTCAAACAGTACAGATTTCATTTCATCTGCTTTGAGTTATGAGGTAATGAATGATGCAAGCAACCTCAGGCCCTCGTACTCCGTGAATTTCAGTAACACAGGCTTTTATTTTAAGTCTGATTCTCACCCTGAGAGAATGTAGGAAAAAGTTGCCAAGGATTCAGGCTTTCCTTTTTTCCCTTCATCACTGGGGTTCTACCGCGGCCAGTTGTTGTTGGCAGTCAGCTTTTTTCCTTGGGAACTGTTTATCCTTCCTTTCACATGACTAAGACTGGGTGAACTGTTCACACCAAAACTTTTAGTCATGGATTTAGCTTAGAAATCAGTTTCTGGCTTCCAAAGCCCCGGAAGTCTTTCATTGTTCGGGCTTATCTGATGATCGGTTTGTGTGAATGTATTCAAAATGCTTCTCATGGAAGTAATTTTTTACTTGTGATATTTCCTGCTACATTCTTAAGGGTTCAATCCATTAACCAGGTGATTTCAAAAGACGACAAACCTTTCAAAGGGTCAGGAATAGTCAGCTGACTCACTGCTATGGATATCTACTTTCTGTTTTGATAAACATTGACGAAAACAAAAATTCCTTCTGCTATTAATAACCAAAAAAAAAGAAAAAAAAAAAAAAAGAAAATGAAATTCGTGTTTTCCTTTTTCCTTTCCACATTAAAGAAACTTAAAAGAATCCCCTTGACATGTTCATGTCATTGTCACCTCCATTGCCATCACCTCACCCCTCTGGGCCCCATCAATCTTTCCCATCTTGGAATAGGGTTTTTTAACTTCTATCTGCCACAGCCTTGGTGAGCACCACCAATGTCCAGAGAAGTGTCAGCAAGGCTGGCAGTTGGGAGTTGTAGCTCCTGAATACTGAGAAGGCAACTAATGAGTGAAAGTATGAGTTTGCTCCCTCCACTCCCACCTTTCCCTAAGTGCTTTGAATTGAAAGAGAAAGCCCGTTCTTTAAAAAACTATAGGAGCTCTCTTCATGGGATCATTTTATTCTATTATTTTGCCAGATGGAGAAAATCCCAACAAAGCAGCACTAAGCTTCTCAGCCCGTGGCTTTTTAATAGTGAGGGATAAAACTATTTGGCCTCTACTCCATTGCCTCTGAGAACTAAGAGTAAATTAGAGCCATAAAGAGGGCTCACTAATAGAGTGTGATTTTGCCATTGGTTGTAAAACTGTTAGATAGCTCTCACTGAAGTGAGGCCCTGAGCCAAGCAGCAGCCTCCTTGCTTTCTGACATTCTTCAAGTCACTTTCATCACATTTCCTTCTCTGATTTCCCAGTTCTTTGGGGCAGTTTATTTTTGATAACAACTCCCCACTAAAACAACAAATCCAGGCTGATTCTTTGCACAATGCCGCGGCTCTTCAGCAGAATCCATGGCAGCGCTTTGGGAAGGAACCCAGTCCCCACCGGCTCTGCTCACACCAACCTGCCCTTCCCTGAGCCCTGGATGCTTCAAGGAGTGGACAGTGACAGTGCTAAAGTGACAGATAAAACCTGAATATTCCTTCCCCAGTTTTCAACGGTGGCAAATGCGCAGCTTTATGTGTGTGTGCTTTATTGCTAAGTGGACCAGGGAGGATGCAGCAGCATCTCACCCTTCTCAGAAGGGATCACACTCTTAAACTGTGTTTTCCTTGAAGAAGAAGTGTCCGCAGGCGTTGATGCATGCCGTTATTTGTGACCCTGGTTGACAGAAAAGAAAAAAAAAAAGTTAAAAAAGAAAGTGTGTTACTGGCTTAATTCTGGCTGTTGTTAAGTGCCATAAGAAATTTTAGTAGGAAACTTAAACAGAAGTCAAGCCAGTGCAATTCACTTCCATCCGAGCTCACCCAGGGGCAGCAAATCAAAGTCAAATCAAGTTTGATACCAGAGATTGTAGAGTTGGAGCTGAACTTCCCTGAAGCTGCGAAGCTTTGAGTCCAGGATGGACTGCACTTCAGATGGCTCAGCAACACCCCTGTGGAACTGGCCTGAACTCAGACTTCGCAGAGCTCCTGTCTGAAAATGAGGTCATGGCTTATCTGACACGCATTGGTTTGTCAGGCTGCAGGAGTGCTTACAGAGGACATGGAGATTTGCATTTGCTTGGCTGATGGTTTTGTTTCATTTTATGTTCTTCCACATTCCCCAGACGGAGGAAATTGCAGTCACAGAGAGGAATCCGTCGCTGTGCTATGAGCCAACCCAGGGGCTGTGTGCTACCCCAGAATGAGTACTCCTCTTCTAAAGATCCCACCTGGATCCACACCACTGACCTTCAGCCATGCGCCTGGCTGGTTCTGTGCTCCTCTTCCACACACAGATTCCTTTGGAGAGCAAACAGCATTCTTGAGGAGCCTCGGCCATTACTCTTAAATTAATCTGCCCTTTTTCAGAATGTTAGTCTTCATAGTTCAATATTAGAAGCAATTTATTTTCAAGCACTCTATCCCAAGGGTAAGGGGAGAAAGGGGCTAATGGGCATAAACAACCAATTAAAAAGCAAAGTTAGTGAGGATCCTCTACAACTTTTGGAGACCTCTGGCTGATGCATCTCCTAAAAGTGGAAGCGATGCAGCGCATGTTGGGTGTGAGGAGCAAGGGAAAGCCTCAAAGCAAAGGCAGCTTCTGTTTGAGGAAGAGCTGTAGAAAGCAAATTCTGACAAGCAACCCTTGTGACAGCATGGGTCACATTTCATGACCTCAGTACCCCTTTTCATGGTGACTGTAGGACTACTAGGAGAAAACACGATAAACTGTGAGGAAGCAGAGTCTTGGAAAAGTGTTTTGGCTGAGTCTGTTCTGAAGCAGTGCCCCCACCCAGATGAGCTCATGTTTAAAAATCCCCAATGACCATTTTCAAAAGAGATTTGGGGAGCTTGAAGGCTTGGGGTGGGTGAGAGTAGAGACCAAAGCAGAATGGCAGAGCATGTTCTGAAGTTCAAATGGCTTCAAGGAGAGTGAAAACCCAGAGCTCCTGGCACACGATTCCTACAGTGGAGCCAGAGAGCCTTCATCCCCTCTGCACTCAGCATTGCCTCTGGGCTGCAAGGGCTGCTCACAGGCAGCTGCTACCCTCCTCTGTTGCAAGATGAGGGTGATGTACACCATGAGTAAATTCATCGTGTTTTCCTGAGATGCCATATCCTGCAGGTATTAGCACACCATTTCCCTTCAACTACATCCACTGCATCTAAATTTAGGACTGCCATTTCCCTATACAGCCGGCTTGAAGCAAGAACTTTCAGGAGGTGAGTCACAGCACCCAAATTAGCTGCCTATATTAAACACTGTCAGCTGGTGACTGAGTCTTCACTGAGTCCACTAAGCTCTGGCACTCATCTGCTCCAGTCAAGACAACAGAATTCAAAGATTCTTTAATCTGTGGCCTGATCACTTTGGGGCACTTTCTACAGCTTCCTATTGAGTGCAGTGAGGCTGTGAGACTCCTGGAAAGCCCACGGCTCTTCAGCAGAGGACAGCTGTACAAACACCAATGTCAACTGGGAAAGTTGTTGGATGTATGCATGCAAAGAAGACTTTCCCACTTGGGTCGTTTCATTTTCAGCACTGCATATCGCTTGGACTCATGCAGAACTGATAGGGCGAGAGCAACATCTCGTAACTAAGCACCAATTCAGTACTAAGAGTTCACAAGGAAATTTTTATTAAATAGTTTGGGTTTTTTTCACTCTTTCAGTTTTATGATCCTCCCTGTTTGTTTGGTTTTTTTTTGTTTGTTTGTTTTATTCTGCTTCTTCTTCTTTGCTTCTATTTGTCATTCTTATAAAATAACGAATGGAGAAAAAGAAATATAAGGGAGAAAAAAAGAAACAAAACCACAGAAATGTGAAGAATCTGTATAAAACCCAGTTTGAAGAGCCAAATGAGCTCTACTGATGCTCTGACTCCAAGGAAGTGAGTGAGCTTTGACATAAGCAACTGTCTGAAAAGAAGTATTTCTAAAGCTTATGCTTAAGAGGTAGAATAAGTTTCATGCTTAAAAATGAGAGCATGTGATTTGTTTATACTTTATATGAATGTAATTACAGGGGCTTCAGCTGAGTTCCTCAAGCTTGACAGTGGTAGAAGAGCAGAACTTCTGCCTTTGGCAAGCAGATTGTGTGCAGAATATCAGAACCTTTATATGTAAAGGGTATTTTTTCATATATAAGCCTGTGTTGTGAGACAGTGCATCAGGGGCTTTAGCAATAGACACATGTCAAAGTAATTGCATTGTGTCAAATAAAAAAGATTTTGTTAATTATTCCAGTTTAAACATTGAGGTGGGGGCGGGGAGGCAGTGTTTTCCCGAATAAACACATTCTGATTCATAACACAGTGAAACGTGTCTTTAATCCAACATCTGTGTGAAAAACAACCAAACGTTGCCCAGTGCTCTGGGTGTTAAAGGGGTGATGGAGGCAGATGTGACTGCTGCAAATGTTGGAATTCTGAGCTGGAAAGTGCTCAGCACTCAGCAGGGGACACTTCCCTTCTAGCAGGTGCTGAGATGCAGCCAAGAGGCCCTAAAAAACCACACGGCCACATAAATGCCTCAGTGTTTTTAAACAGGAAGAGATGCAGGGCATGAGTGTGTATGAGAAGCCTGAGCAATTGGGGATCGTGTCACTGCATGCCCAAATCACAAATGTGCACTTGGCTGGTGCCAATATTTGTAAAGAGCCCCTTGAGCTTTTCCTTGTTCTTTGATCCTTCATTACATGTATGCGTGTGTATATATATATATATATATATATATATATATGCACATATATATAGCTCCAAATAATTTCAAGCCAACTTTAAGACTGCAAAACTCAATAAGCAGGGAGGACTTCAGTGTATGTTTTGTTTGGTTATTACATAAAGCCATTCAGAGGGCAGTGGCAACTGAAAAGTCGGCGATCAAAAGAATTCTTATGCTGTTTTTATTATTATTTTAAATTAAACTAATAATGATAACTATAGCAGCTATAATTTTGCATAAGGAATCAAAATAGACATGATTCATTCTGCAAATGCTCTTACATTCTCTGCAGATAAAACGAAGACACTCACTTGGAAAAGATAAAGAAAAGAATAATTATCTTGCTAAATAAATGACACCACAAGAGAAATGCCATGTGGAATCCAAAAGGTGATGTTTTTATCTTAGTGAAGTCTAAGATTTGCCACTGACAGGAGTGCAGTGAAACAAAAACATGTTTTGTTATAACAGAATCACCAGGATGGAATTTAATTGTCAGGGATAGACTTCACCAATAGCGACCATTGGAGACTGCCACACCAAAAGCTTATAACTCACAACCATCCAGATGCAGAACAGCCACAGACAAATAAATTCTTTGGAGATTAGAGGAAAAAAAGATCAATTTGCTTCCTTGTTTTTAAATTATGCCCTTTCTATCGTGGCACGCTATTATTTGGCTTTCCCTATGATGTGTCCAAGGAAGACACGACTCTTGTGCTCCTCCATGGAGGTGTTGTAGGTGGTTCTAGGGAATTTACAGTCCATCTCATGTTCCTTCTCCTGTTGCTATTTAAGCTACCCACAAAAACAAGGAAAGTGAGTAAACAGTGAGTAACTGAAGTGTACACAGTGAAAGCTCAAGCATGAAAGTCTGAGAGCTATATATGGAATAAATAAATCCAGCACATATGTACTCCTATTTATTTTGTGAGATAGTTCAGCTATTCTGGTTTTATGCATTGTGTTTCTGGAGAAATGACCTGGTTTTGTCCCACAACCCAAATCCCGTGAAACCGACATAATGTATGCATCCAACAATGGCGGCCACAACATATACTCATATAATCAAAGAAATAATGCTTAAATCTGCTCCTGTTCATTAGCAAATCTTCTATCTTTTAATACCAAAAATAAATAAATAAATAAATAAATAAAAGGTTTTCCGTTAATTGTTTTCAGAATTTAATAGGATCAGGTTGATTTATCCTTCAGAATTCTGACACATTCTGTGTCCCCTCAGACCAACTGTGCATCCCTGCTTGATGGGGCCTGTATTACAGAACACGTAACATATCATTCACATTGGTTTCTGAAAGAACAAGCTCCAAGGGAGAAGAAAACAATCTGTTTCTCAATTCTGCATTAGTAGTTGCTACCAGAGAGAGCAGGTAAGTTAAAGGCAACTGGCAATATTTCAAAAAAGAAGATTAAATTGATTCCTCCTCTCCTCTCCTCTCCTCTCCTCTCCTCTCCTCTCCTCTCCTCTCCTCTCCTCTCCTCTCCTCTCCTCTCCTCTCCTCTCCTCTCCTCTCCTCTCCTCTCCCTTCTTTTCTCCTCTTTCAATAAGGATAAACAACATCCCAGAAAGTGCAAGCCATGAATGTTTCACCAAGACCACACTTTTTCTCTTTTTTTTCTGGAAAGTACCAGTTTCACAGAAATGCTTGTCAACAGAAGTTGCTAAGACCAGGCTGGAATTTCTGATCAAAACCCCAGAAAGACCAAGAGATGAACACAAAACATCCAGGTGGCCTGGCTGTCCCCAGAGGCAGGTGGCCATGGTAGCAAAACCTCATTCCAGGTCCCCTGTGCTGGAAGAGGACACAGGAGTCAGCCTCAGCCCCAGTTCTATGCTCCACATTACAAACAGTGAAGAAGCCTCAAATTTCCATTGCTTGCTACAAGAAATTCAGTGGTGCTCATTTTAGTTTTAGTTGGAATGGGAGAAGCTCTGAAATGAGTCCTGGAGAACTGCAAATACTTTCAAAACTCAGGAATGATTTAAAGCCAGATTCAGCCATTGCAGTCTGCAGTTGTTGGACTCATCTGGAAAATTCTGTGTAACTCCCCATTAAGGGCAGTCCCCATCCCCTCCAAATTAAATCACTCCTTTGAAAGATTGTGTGGAACAACATCAGTCACTGAGCAGCGCTGGGACTGCTCACTCTCACCCACATTCCTACGTACATTCCAGCTCTACCTCACTCTCCTGACATCAGGCAGCGATTCCCCTCTTAATAACAAAAAATTCCACATAAAGATTGTGCTAGGCCTTTTCTGTGCTATTTTCTTCCCATGCAGAGAGAGAAGGAAAGTGCAAGCTGTTGACCAGTGTTTCCTCTTTCCTTTTCCTCGAGTACATCTCTCTTCGGTGCCACTCTGTTTGTGCCAATTACACTTCCTGCTGCCTTCCCCTTGGTGCTCCCAGGCAGTGTCATGCAACTGAGAGCTTCTGTGTCTCAAAAATGGAAGCAGACAGAAACTCATTAGCAGAGGGACACTGGGACACCATTGCCCCCTTCCTCTTCTCAAGGGATAAAACCACATTTGTAGGAATTAGAGAAAGAAGAAAATAGTTTTGCAAGTGGAACACGATGTTTTGACTTGCCAGAGCTTGGGATGGATTTTAGCAGGGGTTTTCCAGAAAGGCAAAAAACAGTTGGAACTGAACACGCAGCTTGCTTAGAAATCCTCTGGCACTTGATTAGCGGCTCTCTCAGATCTCTGTTTGTGTCTCTGACTCAGTATGGCTGTGCTCCACCAGCACCAGAATGGTCCGGCTCCAGCACCAGCTTTGGTGGTCACCCTGTCAAGCGCTGGTAGTGTAACACTCGTGGCGTCAGGGTGACAAATCCCACCCTCCCACACATCACGGGGCTGGGGCCGTCCCAGGCAGGATGCAGGGCAGGCAGCATGGCTAACCAGGCTTGTTTGGAGGTGGATGTGTTCCTGGCCTGCATAAAGGCTTCCTTTCCCTTCCCCTTAGCACATCTCACTCTGTATCCCAGTGCTTGGGCTTGCCAGGCTCTAACAAGTCAAGGGCCATCTCCATTTTCACAAGCACTGTTCAAGGTGCATCCTTGCCCTCACCATCCTCCAAAAGCACTTGCACAGAGTGAGCAACCATCTATGAAACCATCTCTCCCACGTGAGGCTTATGCCGCCTGACCCACAGTAAAGCACATCTATCTTTATGTTAGCTCTACATCATTCAAGGGCAATGCAAAAATTACAGTGATGACCCCAAAGGGGAAACTCGTGATGATGGTGAATATATTTGTAGGAGACACAGAAGTGTTTAACAGGCAAAATTTCCCTATTGGATGTGTGTGAACCAACCCCCATGGAACACAGCACCTGTGACTGTAGTGGTACAGGCAGCTTCTGCATTACCTTTGATTGAGTTCCAGTTACTTCCCATGAAAACACAAGATAACTAATCTAAATTTATAATATAAAATAATTTAGTTATCACAAGATAACTAAAGCTAATAGGCTGAAGATATCGGGGAGAAATTCTAGACGTACATCACACATAGGGTTATGTATTTCAACCACAAGTAAGGGGGTTCATTGTTCCAATGAACAAATTACAAGGAAAGGTTTTGTGACGTGTCAGTTTGCCAATGTATATTCTTCCCAAGCTGAATTTCACATTGCAGTGCATTCCTTTTCAGAGTGTTGCTTTTTAATCACAATGGAATATTGGAATGTTTCAGTCTATTGGATATTTGAGTCCTGAATATTGAGTATTTCCAATATTTCGAATATTTCAGTCTATTGAAATGATTTAATCTTGATGTGTGTGGCATCAGAAATTAGGACTCAGTAAAAGCCTGGACCATGCTCTGAGCACTGATGGAGCTGTGGTTGTCCCTGCTCATTGCAGGGGAATGGTACCAGATGGCCTTTAAAGGTCCCTTCCAGCCCAAACAATTCTCTGATTCTATGAAAATGAGTTAGAAGGAATAGGTAAAAAAAAATCTAAATATACACTGGAAAATAATTATCTCTATAATATAATGGAAGGCCTTCTGAATTCTCTTTTAATTCGTTTATTCAAAAAAAAGAAAAAAGAAAAATCAGTTAAACATCTGGAGCAATCATAAGCACTGTGGAAATTCCCAGAAGCTTAACCTGGAACTGCTGAATTAAAACTTGCAAGCAACATCCATGTATTTATTCATATGCTTCATTACAAGCATTACTCTCACGACTCTCCTTGGCCTCAGTTTTCCCTTATTATTCATGGAAAGGGAAAGCTCTCCTCCCTTCACAGTCACAGACTGTCAACCACACTACGCAGCTCAAGAACCATTTTGATTTTCACACTTCCCCACACCAAGTCCCTGGCTCAGTGCAGTGTGAGTGCAGTGTGAGGCCATACCAACTAACCCACCACCAGATCTGGAAGAGCCATTTTTGTGGCTTATTTGTGGCCATGCTCACCACATCGTTTGCTTCTGGCAAGCCATTAACGAAGTCACGCAGCCTGATTTTTCATTGTAGTCAGGCCTGGACATCCCACAGCTGGTGGTGAGGAGTGGAAAGCCTCTAGGTGCCTTTCCTGCTGAGCCAGATGTCATAAACAGGAACACTTCTTTGGGAGTGCTGGCATTTCTCCTGTTGCTCTTGTATCTTTCCTTAACTGAATGGGAAGAGCTTTTTGCAGCCCTAGTGTTTGCCAGCAGACATAAATCCCAGAATCATAGTATGACTTGGGTAGGAAGGGACCTGAAGGAATACCTAGCTCCAACCACTGTGCCACAGGTAGGGTTGCCAACCTCTAAATCAGGCACCAGCTCAGGCTGCCCAGGGCTCCATCCAACCTGTCCTCAAACACCTCCAAGGATGGGGCAATGATGACTTCTATGGGCAACCAGAGAATTTGAATCCCAAATGCAATATCTGCTTGGTTTATGGAGTGATTTTGCATGTTGTCTTCCCTGAGGAAACAACAATGCAAAGCACACTTTACTCAGAGAAAAACTGCATTCACCCAATCTTCTCCTCTGACGTTTGGCATGGTGCTGATAGTGACTGACTGCAGTGATGGCAATGAAAGAGATTGAAGCTTTTGTTTGATTTTGTGGTGGGTTGTTCTTTTGTGTGCGTGGGGTTTTTTTTTTGTTTGTTTGTTTTTAATTTTGTTTTCTTGTTTGGGGCTTTTTGGTTGTTTTTGTTTTCATCTGGAATCTTACCAAGTCTCTTTTCAAGCCTTGCGTATTTGCTGTTTAGTCTCATGGCCCCATCTGAAACCAGGCAGTATGAAGGCAAGATGGTCTTCAGAAAATCATTTGGGTGAGGAACAGGAGGAAATCCTTTATGCTTTCTTTCTCGGGCATTCAGGCAGCCTAATTCAACAGCTCGCGCAGCACGCTGGGGAGGATCCTGGGAATCAAAACCTCTGATCCCCTCTGTGACTGAAAGCGGGGTACGACCAAGCCCTGAGCAAGTGCAAGATGTGTCCAAATGAATGCACTGAAACATCCCACAGCTTCCGAGATCATAACGCCGTGTGCTCCCAGGTGCCACTGCTTAGAGAAAAAGTGACAGGAGAATGAGTGCATCTTAATGAAACAAGAGCCAGCAATTGCTCTTCGGTCTGCTAATAGGTTGGTTAAGCGCGTACTCTTCTTTTTCCAGGCCTTACTCTGTGCTGCAGGAGGTGATGATACAATCCTTACCATTTTTTATCTGAAACTGAGCAAGGAGATGCACTGGGGATGAAGGGAGGAGCATCGGCAGGAAGACCACAAGCCCAGAAGATAAAACAATTTGCCTTGCATTTCCATGCTCCCCTTGTGTCCCTGGCTTCTTGCTCAGAGTTGAACAAACAACTTACGTAACTTCCTAATAGCACAGTGATGTCCTCACGGTGCAGATCTCACCCATTCCTATTTCCCATGTGTCTAGACATGCCTGTGAGGTACAGCACCTAAC
The DNA here is from genome assembly GCA_035772895.1 of Perdix hodgsoniae. Taxonomy (NCBI): domain Eukaryota; kingdom Metazoa; phylum Chordata; class Aves; order Galliformes; family Phasianidae; genus Perdix; species Perdix hodgsoniae. The sequence goes on along the minus strand of JAPSGF010000020.1, from coordinate 8,042,380 downwards.
TGTTGCTGCCTTCCACCACAACCCTAATGCCCTGAAACTGCTCCCCCTACTTTTCACAGGGCTTGAAATATTAAATAGGAATGAATCTTACTCTTAATCAAAGACTAAGGACAATAGCCAGCTATCAACTGGACATTCTTGATGTTATCAGTGGCAAAACCTTAAAGTCCTGTTATATTTCCCCTCGCTGTTTCTTTTGTTGGCACTTAGATTTGCACCATGCACAGCAAGGAGCCCTGCACATGTTTCCTGCCGCTCTCGTCCTTTTTCAGAAACACACAGAGATTGGATTCATTAATCAGAAACACATTTGACTGGGCAACACCAGACATTGCAAAATGAATGGCATCTTTCCAGGCAACTGAGCAAGCAACCCAGGGCTTGGGCCAATCCCAGCAAATAATTAGCTTGTTTTTGGCAGAGAGGGACAACTCTGCTTTTGAGAGACAAACTTTAATAAAAGAAAGACTAAACATTATTTAGAGAAACTATGTGGGGCAGCCCTTGGTTCTGGATTCATCCTAAGCAGTGAGACATAACTCAGCATGCTCTCATGTCTGACCCACCGAAAGGAGAGGGTGAGGGGGAATGGGAATAAGAATACACTTCAGCTCAAGGCATGACTTTGCTGTCCAGCTCCCTGCTATGACATCAGAAATGGCCAGCTTTTCCCACATTTGCTTTTCCACAGAATGAACTTTGATTTGCAGGTAAGAACAGCCATAGAAGTGCTCTGGGAAGCACAGAATCACTGAGGTGGGAGAAGACCACGAAGATCATCAAGCCTAGCTGTCGGGGGTCCTTTCAGGTCCTCATTCTTGTGCTGGCAGCCACGTCTGGTATGGAGGCTGTCATGTTGGGAAGTCATATTGCCATCATACAGCCTACATGTTCAGTGATGTCCTTTGCCTTCTTGGAGCTGTATTGCCTTAGGGGAAAGCTGACTGTGCTTTAGGTATAGTTCAGTATCTACACAGTCAATGATTACTTGCCTCAAACAGGTCAAGAAGGACATGAGGGACTCCTTGGCCTCTCAGTAGTTCTGCTCTGCACACACAGCCGGAGAGGCTTCATTCTGGATTCACACTGGATGCCCTCTGCGTGCATCAGTGAGTGAGCCTCTGTAGGGCTGCTAGAAAGCTGTGCAGGCAGGGCTCCGCTAATCTTAGGCTGGATATTAAGAAATAATTTCTTCTCAGAAAGAGTGGGAAGGCATTGGAACATGGTGTCCAGAGAAGTGTTGGAGTCTCAGTTCTTAGAGGTATTCAAGGGTAAATATGGCACTGAGGGACATGGCTTAGTGGGCATGCTGCTGACGGGTTGATAGTTGGACTTGATCTTAGTGATCTTTTTTAGCCTTAATGATTTTATGATTCAATGAAATCCATGCTTCTGGTGACTCGAGGCAGCTGCTATTAGTCTTCCTTCTGCTTTCTCCACTTCTGCTTGTGGTCATCATTTCAGAAATGAAAAAAAAATAATGAAACGATGACGTATATGGTGTTGCTTATTACTGCTTACCCTAATGACCACTATTGCTTCATTCTCAGCCCTGTGCTCTCTTAATGGCATGTGGCCATCTCTCCTCTTACACTACACACAGAAATCTCCCCAGAAATTCTCAAATAAAGCAAGTCATCTGGTATATAAACTTTGATGCAATGATAACCAAAACTGCCCCAAAGCAACAATCAGAACAGTGTGCTGAAAAAAAATGTTTTTTTGGTGGTAACTTCTCACAGTTAAGGTAAGCCAAGCTGGCTCTTGCTCAAGAAACATCAGGCACTTAACTTCATAATTAAGACTTGGTTTTCCCTTTGTACAATATCTGAGACACGAGCACCTTGATACTACAATGGTGCTATTTAAAGAGTTATTAGTAATATTCTCCTTGTAAACTAGTGAGTTAAAGAATTGTATAGTTATATCCTGGCTAGAAAGGATTCTTCAGGATTTCCAATCCAAACTCCTGCTCAAAGCAGTAGATCGGGTTGGCCATGGCTTTCTCCAGCCAAGTCCTGACAGCTTCTCAGGGAAGGAATTCAGGCACCTCTCTGATGAACGTTCCTCTGCTATGTCAACATTTGAGTGGAAATGATCCTCTTTACATCCACCATCAGTTTCCTAAAATGCTCTTCATGATTCCAAGTAGATCTCTGACATATTATCTGACATATTATCTGTCCATCCCTCTACCAAGGCTCTTCAGCTCCCCTTTGCCAGGCTAAACCAGCTGAGCTCCCTCCGTCTCTCCCCATCGGTTACGATGCCCAGGACCTTCTCTAGTTTTCCACATCCCTCTTGAGCCAGAACTGGACACCGTATTCCAGATATGGCCTCATCTTCACCAGGCAGGTTGAGTGGATCTAACATTGCCCCTTGGTTTGCTGGTTGCACTCTTTCACACTTTTCCTATGATATAAAGAAACCAGCTTGTTTTGCCATCCACACCTGCGATCCCATACCTTAATTTGGAATAACAAAGCCTTACTAAAAACAGCAGAACACCCTCCGCTAATTTCAGTGGATCAGGCACTAACATTTTACTGGCACTGCCACAAACTGGATGACATTGACAGATGCTCAAATAGCATGAGTTTGAATTTTTCCCCTCCCTGGGACAAATGAGCTGGGATTACAGAGAATGTTATCTCTCACTGCATTCCTCTCAAGCCCAGGCACTTGGAAAGAAGTTTATTTTAAGTTCCCTTTTCCCTTGGCAGCTTCGAAGCTCCCTGCAGCTGCAACACCCACGCTTTGGTGCCTTACTTATCAGGCAGATGCAGCGTAGTTTCTCTGCGTGGAAATGGCCTTCCCAGCCACCTCCGGACGTGGTGGTGTGGAGGAAGCACCCCACAGAGGGTGTGTCGAGGAGAGAATGGGACTTTCATCCCATGCGGTCACAGCCATGGGTTTCCAGATTTCTTATTTTTTTTCCTAGATCGTAGAATCATAGAATTATGCACCTTTACACAAAACGTACAACGGAAGCAGGAGAGAAAAGCATGAATAACAACACAAGAACCTAAAGCTTTGCCATATTTATGGGATTTTCCTCTCCTCCCTAGCAGAAACAATGGGAATTTTTGTGCCGTGGCTGAAAATATTTATGAAATACAGAGGGTGGCCCCTCCTTCCTGGGCTCTGCTCCATCGGCCAGGCTAGAAAACAATGCAGTCATTCAGAAAAAGAAAAAAAAAGTAAATCAATTCTTCTTAAACCTCTTTTGATCTAATTTATTTTTAGGGGCCAAGTGAAGTCCTAGAGGCCTGTGCTCATCAGCTTCTTTCCTCAGAGCATTCCTTCCAGGAAATGTGCAATGAGTGGCTGTCACGAGGCATCCTCCCTCTAAAGGTCAAGGTTTCTCAAAATCACTACAGAGACATTACATAGGCACTCAGGTTCCGATTCAGCACAGCCATACCCCACCTCCTGGATGGTGCTGAGTGATGATGGCAGGAAGAACTGATGTAGCCTTGTGGCACAGTGGCTGTTGAAGGGCAGTCTCATGCTGACCTGCAGCACCATACTTATGTCCTGGTAACAGTTTTAAAGCTGTACTGACCAGATGTGGTTTGCTTCAATGCAAGACCACAACCAAGAGCTCCTGATGCTCTGGGATGCCTTTCCTTGATTCTCCTGGGAGCCAGTTGTGAAAAATCCAATGCAGAAGCAGAAAAAGCACAGTTTTTCTCTTAGATTTCTTACAAGTGCCACCGAGGACCACTATGCAGAGAAGGACTCCAGTTGGTATAAGCAGACATGCTGAGACAGCAAGCTGTGCAGCTTCATGCTCCTGTTGCTTGCCAAGGAAAGCAGATGTGCTTGAAATGGGGGCAAAAGCAATCCATCTCTGCAAAAACTGACATGTAGACAATCCATAAGCCTGATTTCAAATCCCAGCCCCTGAATTTCTGCGTTTAGACCTTTATAATTCAGGTCGTTCTGGTTGACGATGGATGGGGAGGTGAGGGGTGGTTAATGAATGGAAGTTGGGCCTTGCGCTGAGCTGTGCTCCAGTTCTCCCTTGTGACCTCAGAGGATATTTGGAATAGTGCTAACTATCTAGTGTAAACCAGGATACATAGAAAAAATAGTACAGCAGCATAGACAGAACTGTGTCGTTGGGTGCATCTCATGAACATCCATTGATTGCACTGTACTAATTCCAAACTAATCATGAAATAGTTTGTAATTCTTCTCTTTTTGGCACACCCCTTTTCTAGGCTGAAAAACAAAGCTATTACTCAAGAAAACAATGCAACAGCTGCTTCTGACCAGTGAACTAAAGCCATAACAAACAACCAGAATTGTGGAATTGTGTTTACACAATACTACAATAAATGCTCCTTTACTCGTGGGAACCATCAGGTCCAAGTAAGTGAAAATGAGACAGTCAAACATCATTGTAATTAAACCTATGAATGAGTATTCTTGAAAAGAACACTGCCATCTCTCCAAGAACTGTCAGTTAATTCAAGCAAAGTTCTCTTCCAGAGGAAGAATAATTTTGTCAGAAATATTCTGGTCAGATCTGACACGACACGGAGTGAAAGCCCAAGGGCTGGATGTGTCCTGGGGCTGATGGTTCACATCTCGCCCTCTCTGCACCAATCCAGCATAACTCTTTGAGCCCTGTAGCATTACCGTGCCTCCGTCTGCAGTGCTCATTTTCTCTGCCATGTCATGTTTTTGACTCGGGTACCAGATGTCTTCATCATTCCAGCAGACAGCAAAGGCAGCAAGTGGTCTGCCTGCAGTTGGAGAGACTTCTGCATTAATTCCAGTGCAGGGGTTTGCAGTCAGTCCAAGAGTCCTCTGAGCTAACTAAAGTTAAGTTATGCATGATTTCCCTTGACATTGCCAACCCGTGTTTCCTTCCAGCTGCCACCACCACTCTGTCCTGGACAGTCCTCTCTCCTTTTCATGCAGATGCATTTTGTATTTTTGTGCAACCCAATGGTGCTGCGTGCATTGCATGCATCGTGTGAAACGACCCCTGCTCAAACTGTCTTGCAGTGGAGCTGAGGAATGACAGATGAATTTTTCTGAAGATGAGTATTGAAGCAGAGGCCATTGCATGGCAGTCAGATTTAAAAAAAAAAAATTTCAGCACCTATTGCAGTGTCAGGGATCAAATGTGATTTCCAAATGCAGCTAAATGAGAAGCATCCCAGATAAATGTTACTGCATTAGCACCAAGGAGCCGCATCGTGTCGTGACAGCTGGTTTCCCACTTGTATGAAAGGACAGTACAGAGAAGTGAGTCCTCTAAAAAACGTGTAAGTTCCCCTCTTCCACAGTCATCATGGCACGAACCTCATGGTGTATGGCCTGGAAAGACTTAGAAAGCAATTTCCACACAACAACTGCACTCCTAAACAGATTAATCTAAACAACACTGGTGTTACAGGTTAAACATTATTACCGTGTAAAAAGTGCTTGTTACCAAAGGCATTTATTTATGTCATAATAATACAATAATTACTAATGGAAGTCCTCGGGGCTTTACAAATAAGAAACCCAGTGTCATATCTGATATTTTTGGGGTATAAATTCAAAGCCCAGACAAGCAAAGCAACCGGTCAGTGCAGAAAGAACACTTTTAAACTTTGGATCAGTGCTGTGTCCTTTTCCTGTTCTCAAGGACAGTTTATGAAGCACCTGAAGCTTTCAAAGAAGCCTGTAATCATTTTTAAGCCACACACTTAATCTGTGTTTATGCCTCATTCTGTTTACATTCTCCACACCTCTAGTAACCCTGTGTTCCTAGAACACCTTCAATTACATGTGATGCTACGCAGATGCTTGATGAAGCCAAGCAAACTCAAACCCATGAAAGGGAAAGGCTTGGATGTCTTGATACCTGCAAGAAGCCTTTTTTGCACCATGGTGCAAAGCATAATTTGAGAAAGCACACAGAGGAAAAAGTAAGAAAAAGCAAGAAAGAAGAAATCAGCCCTAGATGAGTGAGATGCCTGTCTTCTTCTTGTATTTTTGTCTAAAAATTGAACGTAATTTCCATTAAAAATAGTAGTTATTCATTCCTTGTAATGATACCTTTTGACTCAAATGTTCTTTCATTATTTGTTCTAAGAATAAATCTTAGATAATTTTTCAAGGGAAATTCTCCCTTGAGCTCCCAAGACTTTAGACTTTCTCCTGCAAAATCCAGAGGGCTTGGTGAAGAGACGTCACACTGGGAGCTGAGGGCCAAGGTCCAAAGGACGGAGGAAGGAACATTCAGTGATGTATAAACCAGTTACTGGAATGACCCAGAGGTCAAGGGAGGAGGATGAAGCAAGGAAGGGAGGACTTTAGGAAGACAAGAGAAATGCTGTGACAAGAAACTTGTGGAAGGGTCAATGGGAAAGCAAAATAGAGGAGTCTGCTAAGCTGGGCAGATCAGCAGGAGCAGCTCTGTGGTTTGGACCCATTCCTTTCCTCCCATGCTTTTGGGCAGGCAGCTCTACTAAAGGCTCAGAGGAGCAGGATAAAGGAAGTAGAGAGGATCTTTCATCCAGCACCTGCTTGAAATGAACAGATGTCGACAATATATTTCTACTGAAAAGCTGCAGAAGTCACTGCAATAACCCCCCTGTGGGTATCTATAATTTCATTACATTAAGATCACTGCCTTTTCTTAGCAAAGAAGTGTTTCTCCTGACTCGCTGTACATCCAAATGGTATAAAACAAGAACTATTTCTGAGAATTACATGGCAGCCTGTGTGGCATTTGTGCAAATGGAAGAGCTTTATTACACTTATTAAAGCTTTCCACAACAATTCACCAGCCAGCAACTGAAGAAGAGATGTTCTTCAGCAATAACTACAAATAAATGTTAGTCCTTCAGCTACAGCCAATGACATGCAAACTGTACATAACGTAAGCAGTCTAAAGCATAGGTTAAGATTATTTTTCAGATTTCAGAAATGAGTGGATCACAGAGGGAAGCCATGTTAATCCTGCTTGATCCACGTATGATACCACAAGTGAAGGAGGGAGGATGTGACTTGCTGCAGTTCTCTTATTCCAAGTAGTTTAATAAGCCCTAAACATCACTTTTTTTTTCTTTTTTCTTTTTTTTTTTTTTTTTCCCAGCACTTTAGATTGATTCCCCATATCTGAATTGCTCAAATTCTCTGTATATTTCTGAAAGCCCTGGTCCATATTTTACAACTTGGCAGTAGTGAGACTTAAGAAGAGGAAGAAAGAAAAGAAGAGGCTAAGGACATGCGGCTAAAATCCTTCTGCCTGCAGCTTGTTTAATTTACCACGGCAGACCTGCAATCCTTTTGCAGTTCATTTGCACTTTCTCCAGCCTTTCCTGTTTCTCTATCCATTCCCTATACAGAGCATGGCACAGGAGGGCTCACCATCCAGCTGATAAGGAAATAGATGTCCTTGGGAAGTCAGTTCTGTGCCTGGTGATCAGGACATGGGTCTGTGGTGCCTTCTGGAGGGCCACATCACTGCTGCTGGATAATATATTCAGAACATCCCAGTGTACCTGTGTATTTGCTGCATGGCATTTAGAAGTAGCACGGTGCATTAGATGAGGAACACCAAACAGTTCTATCACGTTTCTTCTCTCATAGCATTTTGTTTAACAGAATTTTTACTTCCTATTGTCCCACCACATTTCTAATTTTAGATTACCATGACTAAAACTTTACAGATCAAAGTAAAAACAGAAGTGATTTGCCTTTAGCATCCTTTCGTTATGAGAGAACTGCATGCTACCCTTGGAAGACCTTCTGGCCCTCTTGCAAGTGTACATTCTTTACACTTTTAAGGCTCAAAAATCAAAAAGTGTACATATCAACAGTAGTGTGTAAAATGTGCCAGGGTAAGTTTAGGTTGGATATCAGGAAAATCTTTACAACAAGGGTTGTTAAGCACTGGGATGGGCTCCCCAGGGAGGTGGTTGAGTCACCATCCCTGAATGTGTTTAAAAACCATTTGGATGTGGTGCTCAGGACCATGATTTAGCAGAGGGCTATTAGAGTTAGGGTAGGATGGTTGGGTTGTGGTTGGACTTTATGATCTTTCACGTCTTTTCTGACCTGAGCAATTCTATGATTCTGTGATTCTAAATCCCCACATATTTGGTAATAACACGTTCCAGAGGCTGGTCATTTGGAAAGCATTATGGTATGACATCTATATGTATGTAACAATGACTTTAGACAAAAGTATAAAAAGAAGTTGATGTTTAACCTGGGAAATGAGGTACACTTAATGATATGAATTACATAATTAGGTACAATTTTGTGATAAGGCATAGACTATGTCATTAAGTTGAGCAGCTCTTTCTCAGAAATTTCCTCATATTAAACCTTTGACTTCCACTATTGTCCTTCAGTTTTGACACACCAGACAGGTCACAATAGTAAACAAATAGCAAGCTGTTAGCAAATTATGCTTTTTCAAATAACTTTTTGGTCCCAGCTACTAATAATGGAACATTTACAGCTCAATTTCTGCATACGTTAACCTATTACTTCCTGTAGTATCTTTAGTTTGAGTTCAGCTCTGCAGAGGTAATGCACTTTAATTAGGTACTATCCGTCTCATCAGATAAGCAGAAGGTAAAGTTTGGGTTATGGCATAGTCACATCCTGTTTTCAGAGACAGTGATCCTTCCAAGGTCTTCTGCTGTTCTCCATTACCCCTATTATTTCAACCACCGGAAATCACAGCTCCAATGCCCCGTGCAGATCATTTCTACTCTTTCCCAGAGGCCACTGACTCACTAGCTTAGCCCACACAACAGGACTGAGAGATGAGGGCTGTTGCACCACTCGTCCAGGCTCATGGACACACTGGAGCACATGATGGCTCTGTCTCCCCATCTGCGTGCCCACACTCGCACATCTCGAAGGACTCAGAGGATGCACATCCCCGAAGACTCTTGCTCTGGCCTGCAGCAGGAGCATGGGCTGAGAGAACACCCACAGTCTGAAAGTAGAGCAAGTAGCAGAGGGCTCTTCATCACCTAGGTGAGATTCTGCCCACAGACCCAAGGGAAACAGATGAGGGATACGGATCTGTTGACAAGTTTCAGGAATTGATTCACTGACTTCCTTGGCACTTCGGAAATGCTCAATTAATAAGTAGCAAACTTCTGACCTCAAAAAGCAGCCAGAAATGTTAGACTCACAGATTCCTACCAGGAGCCTTCTTTTGAAGCTGGGCTGTTCCAACAAGTCTCCCTCCTCACCCACTCGAGATGTAATTCCACCAATGAAGCTGACAGAGCAATAATGCCTTGCAGTGAATTGCATAATAACCACACCCCAGCAGCACTCTGTTGTGCTGAGGTGAATTTCCCTCCTCTCGTGCTCCACGTTCTGTTCCCAGATAGATAGGCTTCAGAGGTGCATCTTCATCCTCATTCCAACTACTGTTTTTGCCAAAACCTGCTCAATATTGGAGCAAACTCTCTGACTGCATTCAGTCCTGCTCTAAGCTGGTTTCTTAGATACGGTCTATCTGCTTTCTCAGTTCAGACCCACTCAGCCAAGATCCCCTCAGCCTCCTCTTCTCAGGGCCAAACAAACCAAGGGTCCTCAGCTGCTCCTCACAAGCCTTGCCCTTTAGACCCTTTCCTATCTTCATAGCTCTCCTTTGGATGCTCGCTGTTTCATGTCCTTCTCACATCGTGGTGCCCACCCAGAACTGCACGGTGCTCGAGGTGAAGCCACATCCTCTGGAGGGAGATAACAGTTTCTCCTGATTTAGCATCACCTTCAAACTTACTTAGCATTCCTTCAAGTCCCATATCCAAGTCACTGGTGAAAACATCTAAGTGAAGTGGCCCTAAAATGGAACCCTGCGGATCCCCACTAGTGACCAGCCACCAGCTTGATGTAACCATATCTACTATAACCCATCAGCCCAACACGTCAAAGAATTGTTCACTCATCTCATTATTTTTTTTAATCTAGATTCTGGTGGCTTACCAATTGCCAAGCTCCACCAGGCCTTTCTGCACAGGTTGGCCAAGTGATTTGGCCATGAAATCTTCCCTGTATCAAGTATTTCCTGACTGCTCTCTGAGCTTCTCTCATAGCTGTGTAGAAAACCAGATATGACCGTGATTCAGATCTATCTCAGGTCCCCATTTCAGCCCTCTGCACACACCACGAGGTTGTGGCACTACACTCTCCCAGCCTACTAGCTAGCCAGCATAAGCTGCTACTCTTCCAGCAAATCCTGGAGGGCACCAATTCCCAGTTCCTCATCCAGTTCCAACCAAATCAGAAATCTGAAAGCAAAATCTAATTATGAATTTTAAAGGAAAAAAAAAAACAACACCTCAAAGTAAGAAGACAAGTGAAGCCCATCCAGGAAAAGCAGATCTTGAACCAGGGAATGGTTTATTTGATATTTGCATTCCATGAGTTCTGAGAGGCCCAGTGTGTTGACGCTGACAGAGCACTTCAGAGTGAGAAACCACGTAAACACCCAAGGTAAATGCTGCACAGAGCTAATCTGATTCTTCTAGTAATTCTATAAACCCAGATAAATTTGATCTTCTGTTAAAATTTTTCCAGATGTTCATTTCAGCCCTGAATCATGACTCTGTTCCTCACTAAATATAGTGAAGCTTTGTGAGCAAAGGCTTGAGTCAGACCCTCAGTTCACATTTATGTCATTTCTTCAAAGCCATGACAACACATTTTGTGTAACACAAAAATAACATCTTGTAATTCCCTTTCCCTAGCCCCTTCCATCCTCATATGAAGTGATCATTTTCCTGGCTCACTGCAGACAGCATTTATCCACCAACAACAGTCTTCTCAGACCTCACAGTCTGCATGCCTCTGATTTCCATGCCTTGCATTCTGTACTGAAACACCCATACGAGCCACAGAAAAATTTATTACATGTGAATTCAACCAAGCAGCTTATGCACTGCCATTTCCAGGGACAAAAAACACCAACTCTTCACAGACAGACAGAAAACAAGCTCAAAACAGCCCATCTCATATCATAAACCAGGCTATACAGGCTACACTTACAGAAAGTTCTGCAATAGAGAAATGACATCCTCATTGCATCCAAGTATATATCTACAAACATCTAAAGGCTCACCCTGAGGTCTCACTGACCCCCCCAGAGCTGAGCATCTCCTGTGTCTCTGGTAACACTCCGTGTTTGTCAGTCCATCCTGAGCAAAAAGAGGGAGAGACAGAAAGCTCTGAAGCACAAAAAAAGTCACTTTGTTGTATACCTAACAATCTGCTGTCTCTCATCTCCACAAAATATGTGGTACTACCATGGAAGATTTGCTTTCACTAACAAATAAGCACATTTTTTACTGGAGGAGAATCAATAAACAGCAATTATCCCACTGCAAGTTAAACTCTATGAGCCCAAGCCTGACTGATATTAGTGCCTACATCTTCTTTTCGGTGTCACAATAAAATGCTATAATTGCTTGTCTCTACTTCCCAGCCAACAAAAAGGTACCAGTGGCAAGTTTGTAGTCTCTGTGTCATTAGAAAAAAAATCCCCTGTGTGTTAGTGAAAAGATCATGAGGTGATGTGGTTTCACACAGGACCTCAAAGAGAGGGGGGCTGAAACGTTAAGAACAGACCAAAAACATATGACACATACAATGTCCATGCTTTTTTCAGCCTACTTCAGTTCTGAAAATCTCCCCAGATTCAGAAACGTAAAACTGCTATCAGAGAACTTTCTTATTCAATTTCCACCCTGGAAAGACAAGATCTCTCAGGTTACGTCATGGTTGGAAGATCAGCTCCTGAGGAAAGGACATGCAAAACAATTATCAAGCTGACTCTCCAGCCTTTATTGGAGTGCATTTATTTCTCAATCCCGAGCATCTGCATTTAATTTGAGGCAAGGGAAGAGTTTTGTGTGGGCAAGGAGGTTCTTTAGAATTGCAGCCAACACGAAGGGTGTGCCAGTGGGAGGGAAAGAGCGATACAAGCGAGGAGTCTCCCACACCAAGAACACAAGGCAGCTGCCAGCAACCCACCTGGGGAAACTGCAAAGGTATTACTCAAATGGACAAGTTTCTATAAAGGACAAACAAGTGGGATGAAACACTCAGCTCAGGAAATGTCTAATTTTTACTGATACAAAAGGGGGAAGTGTAAGTCTCTTTTGATGTGGGCGCCTACTATCTGTTGGTCATGGAGATGTACCCATAGTACTCTGTAGTTATAGCCTCCCTGGCGCAATAACTCCATGTATTTCCTCCCCTTGAAACCATGACAGAGCACTGACATCAGAAAGCACATAGAATTATATCCAGAAATGTCCCTGTGCCGCCTGCAGCTTGAGATCTCCCACCAGGACATTTATACAGCTGTCCCCAGCCCTGGTGCAGATGTGGATGTACAGGATAAGCATGTACAAAGATTAACCAAAACATTCCCCCAGTTTCCAGCAATTGGAGGCCCAAGATCTTGAGACACACAAATTCTGAGTATTCAGCATCCGTATAGAACTTTTTTTCTGTAAACATATCTAAAATTCCTTGAACCAAGTAAATTTTTGACTACGGGATAGTATCCTACGGGAAGAGGTTCTACAGCTTAAACATGGAGGGGGAAATACGTTTTTTTTTCAGTAAGTTATGGTAAACCCATCCCATCTTTAATTAAATTGTTCAGGTGATGGTGAGCACAAAGACCTGGCAGTGAAGGCTTATAATGAAATACACGTGCAAGATTCTGAGACTCACACAGATCCCAGTGTGAACCAAGCTGTAATGTCATCATCAGCAATATGGCTTCTAAAATTCTAGTTTGCTGAAGACTGAGCATCAGAGAGGTAATGACCTCACCGGGGTTTCTTCTCATGCAGTTACTGCATTCTCTCCAAACAAAGAAGTGCTTTTTCTGTATAATAATGCTCACTAACAGCTTTTATATGGTGACAGGACACAGGTCTATGCATCAGAAATCTTGGTGGTGGCTGAGCTTGGCCAAAGACAAGTCATACCTCTGTGTCCTCTATTGAAGTCATGCATGTCTAATGTAAGGCTCTAATGTAAATCTCTTCCTCTCACACATATCTCAGGATTATGGGGGAAGAAGAGCTCTGAAATAAGGGCCAGTGAACGGTTCAGGTCCTCTGTTTGTTTGTTTACCTTGTGGGATAATGAAGGGCCATAAAGTCTACACCAAAGCAAGTTTTTAAAACTAATAGAGAAAGATATGAAGGACAAAATATTTGATAACAGAAGTATGGCATGAGATGTGTAAATAGGAATCAAAATGCCCTCCCAGTTCATTTCAAGGGAAAAAACAGGGTCATATCAGCACAAGGAAATTGTTGGTACATGGAGAAACATTAACTACTCTCAGATGCAAAAGGTAAGGTTTGCTGTGCTACCACACATGAGGACATAAAAATACTGACATCAATCCACACTGACTTCTGTTTCATGCTCTGCCCTTGGTCCAGGCTTGATGCCTGGGATGTGAGTGTATATTTCTCTTGAAATGAGCTGTGGTGTATTTTCATACAATCCGTGTTGCTCCAGAGAGCAGGAGGAAGGGCAGCAGTGTCAATGGCTCCATGTGTGTGGCTGGAATGCAACCTTGTTGCTTGGCACAACGGCAGCATCCTGCATTTCAGTCATGTCCGAGGCTATTTCAGCAGATATTTTTCAGGGGATGAACTGGCCTTGACTAAGGAGACGTGGGGACATCCCTACAATTGCCCCTATAAATGCCCCTACATGGGGCATTACTCAGAGGGCATGAGGTGCTGGAACAAGCTGCTGGGAGAGCTGTGGATGCTTCATCTCTGGAGGCATTCAAGACCAGATTGAATGGGATCCTGGTCAGCCTGACATAGTGGTTGGCAACCTTAGCCATGGCAGCAAAGTTGGAACTAGATGATCTTGAGGGTCCCTTCCAACCGAAGCCATTCTGTGATTCCATGATACAGAGAAATACACCTCCATCCTTAGGATTCTTGGGCATGCTGTTGGGGATTATTAGCACTGGTGGGCAGCTGAGCCTTGTATGGCCACTTGGTAACTCATCCCCATTGTGTTGGTAAAGAGAATTGGAAATGCAACAGTGAGAACACCCGTGGATTAAGATAAAACTTGTCAATAGGTAAAGCAAAAGATGCTCATGCAAGCAAAATAAAGTAAGGGATTCATTCACTACTTCCTTTTGGCAGGCAGATGATCAGCCATCTCCAGGAAAACAGCTTCATCAGATCTAACACTTGGGAAAGCAAACACTGTAACTCCTCCTTTTCCCCAGCTTTTATTGCTGCACATGACGTCAGCTTGGGTCATCTCTCCTGGCTCTGTGCCCTCCCAGCACCTTGTCACCTCAGCCTGCTGGTGCCCAGGGCAGGGTGAGAAACAAAAAAGACCTTGACTATTTGTAAGCATTGCTCAGCAACAACTAAAACATTCCTGTGTCATCTACACTGCTTTCATCACAAATCCAGTACATGGCACTTTATCAGCTACTATGAAGAAAGATAACTCTATCCTAGCCAAAACCATGTGCACCTCATGTATCGGTGACAGCCTAAACATTTAACCTCTGTCTCAGAAGTGAAACAGGCATCATTCACAGACACGGTGTGGTAGACTGAATCACAAGGGTCTGGGGGCATATTAGGGCAGTACAGGCCAAGATGTCAAGTTGAGACTGTGTCACCACTGCCCTGCTTGCAGAAAGCTGGAGTCTAGAGCAAGTGAGTTGCAGGATACCCTGATTCCATTGCTCACACTTGACACTTTCCCAGACAAAGCAACAAGAAAGGGAAAGTCCAGCTGTGCCTGGCCGTGACATGTAAAAGTAAGGTACCAACAAGTCATTCTTCCTCCAATCCAAGCCATACAATGCATTCTATAAAAGAACCAGGAACTGCAGTGTAATCTGATTTTCTTCATTTGTTTGCACTTGCCACACAAATATGCATTGCTGATGCTGTTTTGTGTATCCTCAGCAACCTCTCAGTATTGAGACAACAACTGCTTGCTGTGGTTTGCTTCTGAAGTACTAACAGACACATAGAGCAATGAGTCTGGTGTGGAGCAGAGTCAGGAGGGACTGCTAGCAGCGGGGAGAAAAATACGGTGCTTCATCATGAAAGGAATACTTCATGGAGGGAGCTCCCTTGTATTCATTGCAACAGTTGGGAGAACGTCCAGCTAACCTGTCTCTGACAACATAAATGCATTCTTGCAAAGCTTGAAGAATGTGCTCCAGCAGTAGGCAGAAATAAGCAGTGTCTTGTACTCACCTCAGGAGGAGAACTTTATATGTCTGACCTGATTATATAATTTCCTGATGATATTGTCTGTTCCCTAAACATCCTCCTGAATGAGAAGCTGAGCTCAGCATATGTTCTAATGCACAGGTGTACGCTGTGTGATTCTCACCAGGACAACTGTTCATCCTGGACTGATGCACGCTCTTTTTATGCATGAACTTCAGCTCACCTGTACAGATGTGGCAAGGAGTAGAGTACTTGCCCCAGAGCATCTTTTATAGAACCTTGCTTGGTTTGGCTAAGAATACTTTCCATAGGCCTCTGACTGTTTGTACCTGGGCTGCTGCAAAAGGTAAAGGATCGTTTTGGTTTCCAAAACATTTTCCACTGACAGTGATCATGAGTTTTCCTCCTTATATCTATTTTCTGATCCTGGGAAATGCACTGGGAGGAACAAGGAGTAGGTGTGAGCATTATGGCTGAGAAGGAACGAAGACAGTGAATGGGTCTCAGACCACCAGAAATGAATTTCCAAGAGAGTAAATCACCTTGTTGCTAAGTCACCACAACTCCTGAATAAGTGCTAGAGAAAAAATACCTTGGGCAAAGGAGGAAAGTTGAATCAGAGCAGAACAGGGAGCCCTGCACTTGAGTTCTCTTGGTTTCAAGAGAGAGGAGAGACACTAGTATGCAAGGGAAGTCTTGCCAAGTTGGTTCTTCCCTATGTCATGCTATGTCATCCATATGTTGTTATCCCTTGGCCATATAAAAGATGTACGTCACTCCCTCCTGGGCAGCAATTTGGGGCAAAACAATTAGTTTCCCTGGTGGAGGATGATTTCTTTCAGGGCCTACACCCCACGGGAGCCACGCCACATTTGGGTCAACATTGCTTCAAAATGATTCTAGGGGACCTTGTGCCCTTGCAGTTCCCTTGTGCCACCCCTTTCTGCCCCATTGCACTCAACACAAGAGGAACGCCGAGCGTCCTGAATATCATTTGCCTTTCCCTCCTGAGTGAAGGCACAGGGGTGAGGAAGTGCTACCCGAGCACCAGAGACCATGGATCTACTTTGCCTGGGCCTCACCACATCTCACTCCTGTGAGCATCTCTTGGCGGCAGAACAAGGTGAGACAGTTCAGCACAGACACAAGCTTTCATCACGCTGACAAGAATCACGGTTTGCCACAGCACACATGTGGGAATAGACCCAGATTTGCTCTGGAAGGCTCTCGCAGAGATCCTGGCGTGGCACAGCTCCCAGGAGCTGGTAGCAGCACCCATCCCACCATCTCTGCCTCCTCCACAGCCATGTGCAGCCAGGGATGTGGGAGTGGCATTCCCCGGGGCCATGGCATTCTTGGTGCAGTTCCCCACACTGGCTGGCGGATTGTCTCCCCGCTGATCTCCTTTTTAGGGTGCGTGGGAGGGAAATGTGCTTACACGACACTCACGGGACGGCAGCAGGAGGCTTTCGGCAGCAGGGAGATGGGAGGTCATGGCAGGGACATGGCGTTGCAGGTAGGAAACCATTCCGCATCCTCCCACTCCTTCCCGTCTCACGTCATGCCCTGGCAAGGGGCAGCTCGAGGAGCAGGTCCGTGTCTCTTCTCTGGAGACAAACCCAGTCTAATTGGGTGATACTTCCACCGATCGGCTGCGTTCCTGCTGGGAACAGAGTTGTGCAACAGTGAGGACTGGTGCGAAAAGCCCCTCCTGACACACATCCATACCTGACCTTGCCCACGGCAAAGCCCTCCCACAGCTGTGGTGCACGAGGGAGGACACACATCCTGTTCCACAGCGGTGCTGTTGGGTGCACTAAGCTGAGCCCCAGTACCCTGCCTTCCATCCAGCCCTGCCGTTTTCAAAGACAGCAATTGGAACCAGCAACACACAGGTGTCCATGGGGTGAGCTTGGTGGTGCAGAAGTCTCTACACCAGCAGCATGCTCTACCCCTTCCCTGCCTGGCTCAGAAGCACACGTTGCATGTTCTCATACAGCCCCAAGTGCAAAACGGGATGGATGGTCACAGGGACAGTGGGGAAACCACATCCAAGATGGGGCCAGCACCCAACAACCATGGCACTGGGGCGAAAGCAACACAAGGGAAGGACAAAATGCCAACCAGGGATGCCGTGACCAAGACCAGAAGTGCTTGGTGAGCAGCTGCAGCCTGTCCATGCTGTGTAAATGGGAGACTCCAGGTGAGCGAGTAGAACACTGAGCAGGAAGGAGATGGCAAGATGGTGAGGAGCAAACATCACACATTGCTTCCCCCTCTGCTCCCAGCTGAAGGACATGCTGTGCTCTGTCTTTCTAAAGGGAATCTCACAGGATTAAATCTCGCAAATAAAACATTTAACCTTGCTGAACCAAAAGCACTTTGCAAACTCAGCAAATCATGGAATTATGGAATTGTTTGAGTTGGAATGGACCCTTAAAGGTCATCTAGTCCACCAAAAAAGTGTGAAATGGCCTTTGAATGCTCATTTTTTTCCTCCAAACTTGCTGCAAGTTTAAAAACTAAAACCAACAGCCACTGTTTAGTGTAGATAAGAAGTGAATAAAGACAGTACATGCAAAGTAGCTCCTAAGATGAACAAAATGTACCTGCAGTACCATCTATTTCTGTGTTGTTTCATCCTTACCGTACATATGATTCAGCTTATTTATCCTCATGTGTATCATGCACAAGCTTGTAGAGAGAACAAAAAGTACTCTGGGAAGAAAAGACAAGGCAGCAGCATGCAGGTGGGCTGCCCCGATGACAGGATGTTCCTTCCTCCTCCCAGGCATCTCTAACTCCCTTTGTGCTTTTTCTTCTCCTAAAACATCTCTCAGTCCCATGTGTTTACAGTAAAACATTTCCCCCCTTTAGAGGCTGTTAAACTCATGAAGGGAGCTGGCTGGTGATCGCTGCAGACTTTTCTCTCGCTGATACCAACTTGTCAGGGGTCACGGGTAGGAGCACCAGGGCACTGAAGGGAGCAGCACGAGATGTTTGGAGAGCACCAGGACGGACAGACAGACAGACAGACAGACAGCCAAGCAGGGCTGCCCCTTCCTGCCAAACCCAGTGCAGCGTGATGGGACCTCCATGAGAGGCGTGCTTCAGATTTGCATTCAGTATTTGTGGGCACTCACAATGAAGGAAATGTTACTTTCAAAGTCTCAGTGCTAATTTTGTAATACCGTGCCCTAGAATAAGCATCTGGGATTCTAGCAAACAGAACATTGCATCTCTGCACGGCACTTCCACAGAACTATGGGTTCTCGTGCTGCTGCTCCCAGGAGCACATTCTTGCCCTTTGAAAAAAAAAATAATAGTATGTGACTAATGGAGCTACAGACGGGTGCTGTAAAAATAGATGATAACACTTTTCCTCCTTTTAAAGCCTGAATGAAAACAAACAAACATTGAATTAGAGAAGAAAACAAAGTCGGTGACTTGTCCAAGGTCACAAAGGATGACATGGCTCAGCATGGATTGCAGCACACATCCCTCAGTGCTTCAGCAGCTCTCTGTCCCCTCTCCCTAAACCAACCCAAAGGCTTTCAGCATTTCCTGCTCCTGCCTGCATACTTTGTGACACACACAGGGCTGCACCAGAAGGTATTACTAATGTATGCTCTGATAAGAAGGCTTCTAACGGTGTTATCAAAATCAAAGTGATAAGGTTGAATTTTTATGGGCTATTCCTCTGCAGGTGACTGGAGGGCAGCAAGCAGGTTGGGATACGAGCAAACACTTTCATTGCTCAGATGTCATTTTCTAGTAGCAAAACTCTGAAACATTTCTGAAGTGGGAGATTGTTGGAACCAAAACTTAATGCTCTCTTAAAAGAAAAGAAAAGAAAAATCCACACTGAGGGAAAAAGAAGTTTCCACGCATCCGCATGTGTGAATGCTTCAGATTGGAGGAGACAAGGCTTCTGTAGGAAAACCTTCCCATTTCAAAGCTTTGGCTCGGCTCTGAGGGCCCCATCATCTCCTGCAGTGTGGCACACAGAGGCCCTCTGGGAGCAGTAGGAGCTGCTGCTGGAGCGTCCTTGTCTGAACCACACTGTGCAGCACCCTTCTCTCCGAGATAGCCGCTATCAGCCGGGCAGGATGATGTGCCATCGGCACAACATTTCCCCACGTGCAAAGGGTTCCCAGCTTTCCTCTTTCCAAGCAGAGGGAGCAGACTCCTGTGGGAGCACAGCGATGAAGGCATTGCTCTCTGGTCCTGACCCTTGGCTGCGTGCTGCAAAAGGTGCACGGAACCAAATTGAGCATCCTGTTAACACCTGAGAACTAAACCATATATCAGGGTCCAGGACCCCTCCTGGGTGCTCCTCGCCTTCCCTGCAGCACTTCCCTTTCCTCTCCATGCCGCGCTGGAACGCTGGAACCGTGCCACGGCCGCTCGCCCTCATGCTCCCCCTTTGCTTCTCACTTTCCCTCCCATTGGTTTCACGTTCCCTTCGCCACGCGGAAAAGCTTTCAAGCTCATCCAGCCCGGCAGCAGAGTTTATCCTGGTTCCACCCACTGGGACTTTCCTAGCTTCCTCCTGCACGGCGAGGGGAAAAAAAGGCAGAGACAGACAGCAGGCATCCCGGGGAGCTCGGGGAGCCGCGGTGCTCCCTTCCCTGAGCTAGGTTTCTATTGTAGGCGGTGCATTCCTCGGGAGGGAGGGTGTGTGTGTGTGTCGGTGCCTTCCCACACTCCGGGCAGCTCTTATTTAATGGGGGTCTCCATGCAGGGCAGAAGGCAGAGGAGGTTTAGCCATTGCCAGGCTCAGCGGCAGCTCGTAAGCCAATTGCCGGCATGGGTCACAGGGCTGAAATAACCCTAGAGGAGGCTTCGGCGACCGGCCAAGCCTCCAGGATGCACATCAGGGAGGACCTGAGGAGGATGCGCTGCGCCGTGCTGCTCTGCCTGCTGGCCGTGCTGCTGCTGGCGCTGCCCATCGCCTACCTGCTGGCTGGGAACCTGCGAGCACCCACCTCCTGCCCCCAGGTAAGGCACTGCCATATCTCCACCTGTGGAAGTTCTACCTCTCCCCTTGTAGCTGTGTTTTGCTTTTTATTATTATTATTATTATATTTTCTGGGTCTGGTTCTTCCTTTGAGTTTATTGTGCCTAAGGGAAGGAGAGAAGCATGCTGTTACATGCTGTCATCCTTGTGCAGAGCCAGTCGGCTGGGGTTATAGCTGATGTTTGCTTAGTCCCTGCTCTTCTCGTCTTTATGTCACTCTGGTCACAGTACAAGCTATGCCTTTAGAACTTTTGCTGGCATGCTGCTTGAAATTCTTAAGGGAAAGCTCTATTTTGTTGAAATCTGTGTTCTCCACTGATTTCAGCCAGATTTTGATACTCATTTTCCTCCGTCCTCTCAGATTAGCTCTGAGACTTCCCCTCCCACGTCCTATTTCAGCAAATGTCTGCTGACCAAACACCGATGTCAGTGGGTCACTGCCCATCATACATCACCCAGCAGACAGCAGCAGCTCTCATGTGTTATTAAAGTACAGCCCTGCACAGATACTATCTGGGACAACTATGGAGCCCGACCCTACATTTCCCACTGTGTGATTTGCTCCCCATCAAAGCTTTCTCTACATCTGGAGAAGTTCTCATCTCTTTGATGAGACAGCTGAGCCCTCTTTGCTCCAGAGCTGGTGAAGATGGTCACCACTAAAGCTCTTTTGTGCTACCCCACTCCTGTTTGTATCAGCCTTCAAGTGCTTCTCTCCATTCCATCCTATGAATCTATCAGGACTGCCCTATAGTAGAAGGAGAACACGCGCATATAGCTCTGAAGAATGAAGGTTTGAAGGAATGTTAGTTACAGGTCTGAAATTCTGCACTCAATTAGCCTGCTGGTCATGTGCTCACTTAGGAACAGCAGAAGAAAGCAGTGTTAATAAGTGGCCTCCAGGGTAAACTTTGGGTGCAGCAACTGTTTTGCTTGCGTGTATTTAGACAGGCTGACAGCTGTGCCTGCAGCTCTGTGCCTCTGCTTGATTGGCTGCATGGAAAAGTGCTGGCCCCGCTTTGAACCTGAGTTTATACCCAAGGAGAGGCAGCTCCTGGTGCAGCATCTTCCACGTTAACTTTGCACCCAGCTGGCAGGAGGTGCAATGCCCTGGCACCTCAGATTGCTAAACGTGCTGATTTCTTGCATGTGTGGAAGTGCTCACTGCTGTGCTGACCCTCCTGCTGCTATTTATGGAGTGGGTGCATGCAGCAAGAAGGCATTCAGTGCTGTCTCTTTGCTCTTACTGTTCCCACCCTCTGAGGTTCCAAGCAGAACAGTTCAATTCCTGAGATGACCTTAAAGAAAATTAGTAATAGAATGAATTAATGGTAGAATGCAAGCTGTTAGGTAGAATAGTGTGTTCCTTGTTCCTGTTCTGCTGGCAGCGTCAATGGAGAAGTGTTTGTGTCAGGGTCTGTTTTTTTAATAGGAAAAGTGCACTGTAAGCCATTAGGTTTGCTCTAGCCTATACATGCCCTTCACAAGAATGTACTTCTATGCACATGCACTGAATTAGCGTGTAATAATCCCACGGTGATGCAATGAGGTGATCAGTTCTTTGCAACCTTTACATGTCCCATTGAGGCAGGGAAAGCATCGGGGCTGGCTGTGTGCCCATGGTACCAGTGCCAAGCTGGGTGGGGGTGTGCCTGGCAGCGCTGTGCTGCATTTGCTGAGCTTTTCATTCATTCCTCCAAACTCTGAGTGTGTCACCAGCTTTGTCCAGCAGCAGAGTGCATTGGGGTGGGTTTGCCTGCTTGGTGTTCACTGAGCTCAGCATGTCTGCAGCCCAGCTGGATCCAGAGGAGCGGTTCTGAGTATACAGGCTCTCAGGACCAGATATTTTTTGTGTTTCCAGCTGCATTTGTAGAATTAGAATTGTGTTGCTGGAGGATACCTTCTTCACATGTCCCGTTAATAGAGAACTTAGCTGGGAGAAGCCATGTCCTGCATTTGGTCACAACAACCCCAGGTAACCCCACAGGCTTGGGGAGGTGTGGCTGGAAAGCTGCCTGATGGAAAGGGACCTTGGTGTGCTGATGGACAGTTGGCTGAGTATGAGCCAGCAGTGTGCCCAGGTGGGCAAGAAGGCCAATGGCATCCTGACTTGGATCAGGAATGCTGTGGTGAGCAGGACCGGGGAAGTCATCCTGCCCTGTACTCAGCATTGATGAGGCCTCACCTCGAGTGCTGTGTTCAGTTTGGGGCACCCCAGTACAGAAAGGACATGGAGGCTTTGGAGCAGGTCCAAAGAAGGGCAGCAAGGCTGGTGAAGAGCTTGGAGAATATGGCCTATGAGGAGAGACAGAAGGAACTGGGGCCGTTTTGCTCTCTTCAAATATCTGAAAGGAGATTGCAGCAAGAGCAGGGCTGGTCTCTTCTCACTTGTGACAGGATGAGGGGAAATGGCCTCAAGTTGTACCAGGGAGGTTTAGGTTGGATGTAATGGAAAAATTCTTTACGTGAAGGGCTTTTAAGCACTGGAATGGGCTGTCCAGGGAGGTGGTTGAGTCACCGTCCCTGAATATGTTTAAAAACCATCTGGATGTGGTGCTCAGGGACGTAAGTTAGTGGTGGGCTGTTAGAGTTAGACGAGTATGGTTAGGTTGTGGTTGGGCTTGATGATCTTTAACATCTTTTCCAACCCTAGCAATTCTGTGGCTCTATGTGTTCAGAAGCCCTCACAGCTGTGCTTTTGGGCTGCGGGTGCCCTGGGCACACTGGAAGCAGGTGGGCTGGCCCTGCTTTGCAGCTGGCATGAGTTCACTTACTGACCCTTGCAGCAGTGAGCTCACGGGAGGAGCCCTCTTGGTGCCGCAGGACCAGAGCTCGGCCCACACAGGATTATCTTCTTTTACTGTACTCAGGCCAGTCCTGGGCCACAGCTCCAGCATCAACTGGGAGGGACTGGCGCAGCCAAAAGGGTGAGAAGCAGACATAGTAAATCCCTGAACCCATCCTTCCTGGAGCAAGGAGGAGGGGAAGGGTTGTGCAAGCGGGGTGTGCCTCTGTGGTTGCAGGGTGAGACGGTTGTTCATCTCAGCTTCTGTGTGGGTGCACGTGGTGTCACACTCTCCTCGGAAGGGACATAAGCTCACCTTTTCCTCAGGAAATGCCCCTTTTAGGGAAGAGCAGTTATGTCATCACAGCAACACGTGCAGAATTTGTGGTGAGCTGCGTCTCGTGTGAGTAACTGAGGCCTGATGATGGGTTCCCTGGACACCTTCCAGGCTCACACGCTGCTTCCCTGCTGGAAGGAGAAATCACTTTCTTTGGTTCTTCAAGACAAAGTGAGGTGAGGAAATAGGGTTCTCTAAGCACAGTTTGGGCTATTAGCAGGAAATTAGAAAAGGCTGCGGGGCATCCTTCCCAGAAGGAAAGCCAAGTTGGAATCTGAATGCACCAATGCACTGAAGGGAAGCCAAGCAAGCATCTCCATCCATCCTAGCAACTCACTCCACTCATTCCATAAAGCTGTAAGTCAAGCCCTGCCCTGCAGATATTGGTGCCTGGGCTCGTGCTGGTGGGAGCCTTAACGTGGCAGGACCACAAGCAGGGCACAAGGGAGGTTCAGTGTGAAACCAGTCCAAAAATTTGCATGTGTACCTGTGTGCCATGTCAGCCTTGAGACATGACAGTACAGGAGAAGCTCAGCCTGGGTTTCCACCCTGTAGTCCAAAAGGATGAAGCAGCAAAGATCAGAATAGGATTGGCAGAGCTGTAACCCACGCAGAGCCAGATGCCCTAATGGCCTGCCCAGGTGGGAAGGAGAACCCCAAGGAGGTGGTGGAGTTATCATCCCAGAAGGTTTTCAAGAAAAGGGTATATGTCACATTGAGGGATGTGGGTAGTGGGCATGGGTTGATCTTTGGACTAGTTAATATTAGTGGTTTTTCCAGCCATGATGACTCTGTGATTCAAAATGGCCTCCTGATCCATAGGGATGGAAGGGTGCTTGGGGAGCAGCAGGGAGCCTTGTGCCATCTCCTGGGTGTGGGAGACTCTTCCAAAAGCCATAAAACTGCTCTTTGATGCTTCTGGTCCTCACGGGCAGAACAGCCAGTATATGCTGCAGCCCAGACAAAATGCACCCAGCGTTAAGGACAGCTTTTGCCAAACTGCCGAAGGTGCCCAATCCAGGCCATGCTGGATTTCCTCACCCCTGGGCTGAGGAAAACCGAGTGCAAGCACCATGTGTGCCCTGCAGAGACCTGCCATGAGACTGCACCTTGTGCTAAAAATGGAGCTGGGGATGTTTGGCTGATGAATCCCCCCACCTCCACTGCCAGCCTGCTTTTCCCAGGCTATTCTCCTGGACAACCCCAGCCCTTCCTTGAGGTGCAAAGGGGATGTTTTGTGTTTTTCCTCCTGGGCTGTAGATGTAAATGCGGCGGGACTTTGGGTAGTAGTGGAGTTCTGCATACTGCAGCTTTCAGGGTTACTGTAGGTGCTGGAGATGCCCTTTGCTCCCAGCTCAGCTGCAGGACAGGATTTTCAAAGTTGCTCAATGCTGCTTACATTTTCTCTGCTGTAACCAAAGGGAAAACTGTGGCCATTTGGTGAACTTTACAGAAACGCAGCTAAGCAAGAAAGGAGAATAGAGAAAAATGCTAATTGTGTGGTTTCTCTACTGCCTTGTGCTGCTTGGCTCTCCCTCACCCTCCTTCATCCTGAAAGCTCGTCATGCACCTCATCCACACCCCCAGTGCACATCAGCAGCACAACTACTGCTAACACCAGGCTATTGTGTAGCCTTTTTAAGTACTAAAATATTTTCTGTTTAAGTTTAGGTTTGTGTCCTTAGCACAATTAGGGAAAAAAAAAACCCTCCACCTTTGCCATGCAAAGAACACATTCACACCATGCAGCCCATTGCTCTGCCTGCTGCTCTTCAGCACACAAGTGCAGCTGCTGCGAGCAGTACACATCTGGCATTCTTTGGCAACAAGTAAACAGAGGTTGCCTAAAAAGCTTCTTTACAGCTGGCAGACAAAACCATTTTGATGTTTCTGACAGGGTGGTGGGGTCCTTCCCTCTCCCCTCTGCTTTTATTTCAACACCTGAGTGTACATAAGATACGTGAAGTTAGGCTTTAAGCAAACAGCTCCACTGAAGTTACATCATTAAGTGTTGTGATTTGTGATCGACTTGTAGCTCTTTGTGGCACTTAGCATTGTTTGAAAATGTGCTACTTGATAAATATGTAGGAAGTGCTGCATCAGTACTGCTGTAATTGTATGCATGTGTATCTGGCCAAAAGCATGGGAGTGTTGGAGGGAAATCCTCACACTGACCTCATGCTTCCCATCAGAAGGGCTGTGTGCCCTGGAAGGGATAGCAAGCAAGTGGCACCTCAGAGGAGGTGCATTTATTGCAGCATAGCACACAACATTCCCCACCACACAGCCTCTGGCTGCCTGCATTCCCTTTACCATTCACTTCCATCCACGCTGCAGCATCTCGTTGCCTGGCACCAGCACAGTGGATGATGCCCTTTGTGTCACAGGGATGCAGAGCCAGCATCTCACAGCTCCTTCCTTTCCCCCTGCAGCCACACTGCTTTACAACCTGCTGGAGGAAGGCTGGAGCTACAGGAGCACAGCAGGGTGTGAGCTGGGAGCAGCCCATCAGAGCGTGGCACACAGCCAGCAGCCCCTTCTTCTTTTTGCTGCTCAACCCAAAGGCTGGCACTGCTGCAGGCGCTGTCACTGCGGGGATGTGCTCGTGCTTAGTGCTAGGGGAAGGCTTAAGATGCAACCAAATGTGAAATAACTCTCCCAATTCAAGACATGCCTAAGCAGTAGACTGGCAACCTGCAGGTGTAGAAGGAGAAACTGCAGGTCCGTACATGGTACACCTCTGACTTCTCTTTACTGGTGTTTCAAATGCGCCATGCAGATGTTTGAAGCAGGGAAGAGCATCTCATGCTCTGCTGCTTGCTCCATTTCACTGCACAGATGGAGAGACAGCAGCCACCAGGCAGCGGTGCTCCAGCAGTGCTATGCAGAGGCACTGGCCCAGGAGTGATGGATGGTTCCTTCCCTCAGTACTTCCCAAGCTGTGCCAGGGGTTTGTCCAACCCATGAGCTGAGCACAGCCCCTACAGCAGCCCAGCTCCTGCCCCAACACCTGCCTGAGATGTGAGTGGCTTCAAACAAACAGCAAGAAACTCTTGCACTGAAGCAAAGCTCTGTCAGGGCTTGTCGTTTTACATAGAAGCTTTAACTGAGGAGGAGGACATCAGTGTACCATCTCCTGTTTTGGGGGATAAGCAAACTGGATGTGGTGCAGGAGCCGTGGAGCTAACTGCTTGCACATCTCTCTTGCAGGTTGTGGACGAGAGGAGTTCTCACTTTCTGAAGCAGCGGGCAGTAGCTGCTGGTAAGTGTGCCAGCCCTTTTCCCACCCCCACCATCTTTATTTGTCGAGGTTTTGCAATTACTCACGCAGCCCCTGGGGCAGACAGCTCCCTGCCTGCCCTCCCCATGAGGATCCAAGCATGTCAGGGCAGGGTCATGGGATGTGGGGAGATGGGTACAGCAGGAGCCATAGTGAGGGGTGAGCATTCCCAACCCCAGACAGGGCCAGCTTCATCCCAGGGTGGGCTCACATCTCCCAGCCCTTTGCTGGGACCAGTCTATCTCCCTTAATGGGCTGAAGCAGGGATTTGGGAGCCTGTGAGTTCATCCCTCACACCTCCCTTCCACACATTTAAACCTTTTTCCTCTTTTTTCCTCAGTTACAGACATGCTTCCCAGTGCTGAGAAGCCAAGAGCACACCTGACAGGTAATTCTTGTTCCAAGCCACTGTTTCCTTTGGGTCTTACAGCCGTTGCAGTGCAATAACCACAGCTTATAGGGTCCGATAGGATCAAGCTGCAAGATGCAGTGGAAGAAGTCACCAGCTTTGCCTCATTGACCACAGCAGAGCTTATAGGAAAGGGCCCACAGAGGAGGCAGCTGGCAAACACTGCCACTTCTCTGGGCTGCTGCTGTCATTGTGTGAGCACTTGGGTTCCTGTAACTGAGCTTCAGTGCTGCCTGTCATGTTAGTGATCTGCTGGCTCTGCAGAGAGCGTTGGTGAGAAGAGCCCAAGTGAGCTGTGATTTAGGAAGATCTGCCCGTTTTGAGTAAAATAAGACCAAATAAGGCCGGTTTTAAGGTGCTTATTTTTTTCTGCAAGTCCAACCTGAAGCCACGCACAGCACACTCCCATCAATAGCTTCCTGGTTTTGGTGAGGTCGTATGTAACATGTGTTGGAGCAACCAAGGGAAGAGCTGTATGCAGCTGAACCTCTCAGCTTGTGTTGGCTAGGAAGGCGCCATCTGAAAACATCACCACCTCAGCATCGAAGCTGGGGCTGTCAGCACACTGGGAGGAACTTAGGGAATACCACCTGAAGAAAAGATTTGTAGTTTCCTGTGTGGATGGGACTGAGAGCTGAGGAGCTCTCCCAGCTGCTCTGAGTTCCCCTCTTACGTCCACTAAGATAACTTATAGCTCCCTGAAATATAGCTCACTTGCAGAGGCTTCCCAAGTACCCTGTGTGTTGTTCCAGGGAAGCACTGTAGTAACTTAAAGCATGCAAGAAGTTACACAAGGCTTAACACATGTATGCATAGGTTATCAGGACTTCAGGGCTGCTTTGTCAACTACTCTAGTTTACATTCCCTAACCCACAAGCTCCTTCTTACTGCACTCCTATGTCCCAACCCTTTCTAAACACAGGTGGATAAAACTACAAAATGGATCTGTGCTTGCTTAAAATACATAGAATCACAGAACCACAGAATATCCTGAGTTGGAAGGGACCCAGGGGGATCACTGAGCCCAACCCAGCTCCCCACAGGACCCCCAACCCTATGGCTGAGGGCAGTGTCCCTGAGCTCCAGGGCTGTGCCCACTGCCCTCTGGGGCACAGCTGCTCCCCAACCCCACTGGGCCATCCCCTGACAGCTCCATGTCGTTCCCTCAGGTCTGCAGAAGGAGGACCTTGGCTGCTAATGTAGGTCCCTTTGTTACCCAAATCTCCACATGACCAAGAGCCAGAGGCTCTCAGTGCAGCTGACTCACAATTGCAGCCCAAGCGTTGCTCTGCTGATGGGAACTTCCCTGGGTTGCACAAAAGTCCAGTTGTCCCAGGGAAGCACCCAACAGTTTGCTTCCAATTTTCTCAGGCCTCTGTTTGAAACTCCTTCATCATCACTCCCAAGCAGTGCCCTGGGATGGGGCCTTTCCACCTCCTGCTTCAGCTCCATCAATGTTATCTGGGAGAAGGAAAAAGCAAGGGGAATTTTCTCACTTCTTTTCTGTGCATAACAATGTCGGGAGCCTGAGCTGAAGGCTGCAACCAGGCTGCTGTGCCACCGAGCCACCAGGAAACAGGCATACGTGAACTTGGCTTTAAGCTTTCTTGTTGGGTTCAAGCACTTCTCTTTTGCTATTCTGCACCCTGCAGCAAGGATTTCCTGAGCTCAGTGCAGAAGCCTTTGGCGTTGTTCTAAACTTGTTATATAATGATTTCCCGGGTGTCCTGGTCTTCACTTCTCTGAAACCACGACTTGGGCAGAGAAAGTGAAAAAGGAATAATTATTCTTCAGATCTTTTGTACATTCCCCCACTTCAAGTGCCTGGTTCACTGTGCAGATAGCAGCCTAGGTGCCCTTCCTCATGGCAGATCTTCTCCAGAGCTCCAGCTGCCCCTCTCTCTGTCTCCTTCTGGGCTTAGGAACGTATGTTTTAAATGTAAAAGCAGAGTGAGAGGAATGAGAACTAATTGGAGCGTTTAACACGGGAATGCACCACTGAATTAGCAGTAGCAGGATGACTCAATGTTTGGGTCTCTGTTCCTTTATGAAAGTTTCTTCACCTGTTCTTGGCCTCTGGAAAATACACAGAGCAGTTTGGATTCATCCATACCGACACCGAGACCTCCTTTCCCTGTCTGCCAGTGAACAACAGTCAGTGTGAACCCCAGCTGGGGCTTTTCTTCACCCTCACTGTGTCCCATGCAGTAGTTCAGATTTGGTGCCGACCACCACCACCCCTGCAGCCCTGGTGGGGCTGTGCTTCAGGTCAGGAGGCAAACCAGTGCCTGCATGGGATGGCATGACATGTTACAGACACCCACCAAGGACCTGTCCAGCACTTGTTGTGCTGTAATGCTATCTGAACACCTCGCTAAATCTGGGTAGAAAATAACTTCCTGGCCCCGCTTGGCTGTTTGGCAACCTCTCCTATGAGGAAAGGTTGAGGGAACTGGGTTTGTTTAGCTTGGAGGGAGCATATAAACAGGAGGGGGAATTGCTGTTTATGAGGGTGGATAGAGATAGGACAAGGGGGTCTTAAACTGAGACAGGGGAGGTTTAGGTTAGATTTAGGTTACCTTAGGTTAGGTTTAGGTTAGGAAGTTTTTCAGCCAGAGGGTGGTGAGGCACTGGCACAGGTTGCCCAAGGAGGCTGTGGATGCCCCATCCCTGCAGGCATTCAAGGCCAGGCTGGATGTGGCTCTGGGCAGCCTGGGCTGCTGGTTGGCGACCTGCACACAGCAGGGGGTTGGGACTGGATGAGCACTGTGGTTCTTCTCAACCCAGGCCATTCTATGATTCTAAGGTCAGTTATTAAATTTCTTAAAAAACAAAGACCCTGCAGCCTCTGTGCTTTGCAACTCGTGCAGCACAAGACCTGAGCTGTGTAGGAGACCAAGACCCTCGTCTCCTTCCTAAGGTATAGCTCAGTGTCACCAGGGAGGGCCATGAACTGTAGAAACCCAAGTTTATTAGCATGCCACCAATGCAACCAACTGGCAGGGATTCCCCAGCAAGTGACTAAACCAAAAGGGATTTTAGGAAAAGAGAAGAAATTTTATGTCTGAGAGATGCACAAAAAAAAGCAAAAGTGAAAGGGAAACTTGAAGGAACTGCAGCAGTAAATCCCATAGTGAAAGCAGATTTTATTTGCTTCAAAGATTAGCATAAGATGTGTATTTGCAGGAAGTGCAGCTCCATATACTTAAGAAATAAATGAATGACAAGTACAGCTGTGCCAGAAAAAGTGCCATACAATATTCAGAGGCACTTCAACGTGCATCTTTCCTGATATATCTCTAAATCACGGGAAAATTTGACCAGCCTGAAAATGGAGAGCATCAACAA
The DNA here is from genome assembly GCA_035772895.1 of Perdix hodgsoniae. Lineage (NCBI taxonomy): Eukaryota > Metazoa > Chordata > Aves > Galliformes > Phasianidae > Perdix > Perdix hodgsoniae. Next base: position 8,011,965 of record JAPSGF010000020.1, on the reverse strand, counting down.
AGTGAGTTTTAACCTAAAAGGAAGATCAGAGCCATAAAACTTAGAATTGCCTCATTCCAGAAGTTATGAAATAATGTGTTTCATATGAGATGCTTCATAGTTATTAAAAAACAATGAAGAATTGAGTGTCACTGACATCTTAAATGCGTCACTGGATATGTAGAAAAAGAATATTTCTCCCGAAGCTTCTCCTCCATTTTTTCCCTAACTATCCAAGATGGAAGAGAGCCCAAAACTCTTTCAGGAAATTTTATAATCGTTTCTTATCTTCCTCTGCCACCACCCTATCTCAGAGAGGCCTTACTCCTTAGCCACAGTGACCCCAATGCCATGTTTGCCAGGTCTCAAAGCAGACAAGGACACAGACCATGAGTGCTTTTGTTTTCTTTTCCTTCTCTCTTTCTGTATCAAGCAAAGCTCTGTTTCCTCTAAGCCTGACATTCTTTATCATACTTTTAGCTTGGCTTGCTATCACAGTCCCCATCTATCGTCTTCCAGCAAAGAAATACTCCATGTGCTTTGCCTTCTGGGAAAAGATAGAGGGATTTAATTTTTCCGAGCACTGGCAGGCAGGCTGGGAAAAAAGCCATTATTTTGTTGTGCTACGGAGAGCATATGCAAGAAATTGCATTTCTAACAGCAGCTTGTTTTCTTACGGGTTATCTATTGCCAGAAAACAGGAAAAAAAAGGATGTCACTGGGGCTGAGGGTATTTGTTTTCCTGAATCTCATTTCCCCCAGGATAAACCTAATAGATGTTGCCAAGAGAATTTCTAAGCTCATCCCCACCCGCCTTCAGTTTGCTTCCCTGCCTGTGCACACACACCCTATCCCCAAATGCTGAATCATAATTGACCTTAAGCATTAACTTAAGCTCATGAAAGCCGCTCCCCGGTTCTTTCCCCCACGTCCTGAGCATCCTGATCCTCTGCTTAGATCAGGCCGTGCTGGGGATGGGTTGGAGCTCTGTTTGTCATCGGTTAACCACGAGAGAGCTTCTGTTTGCTGGTTGTTCTGTCTGAAGTAAAGCTGAAGATAACACCAAGCTTAGTGTTGTGTCCCAGACGTTTTCAAAACAGAGTCAAAACCGGGTTTTATTACAGTGCGTCACTTTGGAAGGGGGTGTTTTAAAGCACAGTGGGGTTTTCTAGCTCTATGGTGACATGGAAGGATGGCAGTAAAGGAAGGGCAGTTTTATAGCAGATCTCTTGCACCCAGCAGCAAACCCCATCTCTAGCCTCCAGAAGTAACCTGGCAGGAAGAATTCAAGGCTCCCAATTCTCAGTGATAAATTACAATGTTTGTTGTGAAGCTTCTGCCAGCAAACAGCCTGTTGTCCTCAGCTGGTAGTAGTAGTTAGCACTACTATGGCACAAACACAGCCTCAGTCCATCACTACTCATGAAGACATTGTTCTCATGTCTCTGACTGCTGTCCTGAGCCATTAGGTGCAGGCATGTGCCCGGCTGTACAACTGGCCCAGCACTGCTTTCACTTAAGAACAAACTTTATGCTTTGCAAATGGGTGAGAGCATTCCAGACCTATGAGCAATAGCCGTGTGTCCTACCCCACAGTGAGACAGCCTTTGGGACCGACAGTCCCATCATTTGGGATGCCCTGTCACCTAAGACACCCAGCTGTAACCCAGCCCTGTGTGCGGCATGCTCCAACCAAGGTCCTCCAACTTTGGCTTTGGCTCTCGGTTGCTCAGATCTGGACATCCTATGGGCAGCCTCCAACAGTATCTCTTGACAGTTGGCCTGCAGCTGACTGACTGTGAAGGAATAACGTTGCTCTCCTAGAGTTTTGATTGCCCTGTGGAGGAAAAAGATCCTGTATTTCTCCAGCTGGAACAAACTAACACATCTCTTCTCCCTCTCTCTGTCCCGCAGTGAAGAAACAAGATCCTTCCAGTGCCACAGGAAGACATCTGCCCATCCTGCAGTGGGAAGACAAGCGAGGCTTGGCCTTTACCAAGAACAACCTGAGTTATTCCAGCAACGCACTGGTGATACCTGTGTCTGGGGATTACTATGTCTATGCTCAGGTCACTTTCCGAGGGCCCAGTGACACTTCAAGTAAAACCAATTCTGTCACTGCAGTCATCACTAAAGTCACTGACAGCTATCCTGAGCCCACCCAGCTGCTGACCAGCAGCAAGACCCTCGGTGAAGAAAGGAACAACTGGTTCCAGCCCATTTATCTGGGAGCTGTGGTTTCCTTAGAGATAGGAGACAAGCTAATGGTCAACGTTAGTGACATCAAGCTGGTGGATTACACCAAGGAGCACAAAACCTTCTTCGGTGCCTTTTTATTGTAGGTCTCTGGCAGCAGCTTTGTGGAGGCCTCCCTTGAGGGCCCTGGTTTGGTGGTTGCGTGTTGGGGTGCTGGTCTCTGTGCTGTCCTCTGTGCTTCACTCACCTGCTGCCTTTAATTATGGGGTGGGGAGAGCTGGAGCCGCAGGATGAATGGAAGCAGCCCAAAAAACTCCAGAAAAAATGAAAGTCAGGCTTAAAGGATGATGGGGATTCTTGAAAGCTTTGTGTATTGGAGAGGAACTTTTTTTTTATGGGTTGGGTAGGGATATTTATCGTAAATAGGTAAGGCTGCATCACTAATTCCTTTTCCAGTGTATCATTTCTTAAACTGAAAAGAAGTGTTTTAAGCTTTCTCCAGCACTTTCCAGTGTAATTTTGCATCACCTTTCTTCAGATTCTTAAAGGCAATTACAATTAATAGTTTCCTTAAACACAATTCAGTACTTTGCACTAACATAAAGCCTAGATTAATCATTAACTGCTCAAATAATCACTTCCAGTTTCCCTGTAAAGTAGATTAAAATTATATCATGTGTTTTGCAGAAGCTACCCGATTTTCTTTTATTTTCCAGGATACCACTTACAGATATTTAAGTCAATCTGTAGGCTTTAGCTTTTATCTAAAACTTCTAGGGAACGTGCAGAAACATTTTCATTTCAGGATGACTGTGGAATCCCCCCACCAGATCCAAACATTAGGAAAACAGAAAAACAAAACAAAACAAAAAAATACAAGGCAGGGAGATACACAGAAACATGTTCCACGCTTCTTAAAATCAATCACAGAAATTAAAAAAAAAAAAAAAATTGCTCTGCAATATTTTGCTTTCCACCGTGCTTCATGCAAAGCAAATGCAACTAAAGACATCAGTGCCCTCCTAATGCTTTGCAGCCACTGCTACAGCAATCTGCTGACACAAAGGTCTCCCCACCCTTTGCCTGGGTGCAGGCTGATGATCAGTAGTCTGTGCATAAGGTCAGAGGATCCAAAGAGAAGCTCACTGTGTGCCGTGGCCAGCAACAGAGCTTGGGAACGCTTAGCTTCCCATCTCGTGCTTCTTTTTCTTATAGACATTACTGTCTCAGGGAAATTCCCCAGCTCTCCTTCTCCTCCCGCAATAAATACATCACTGTCAGTGACTCAAGTCACACTCTAGTATGTTTAGGCTTTACAAACTCAACTGCTTGGTGGTCTCTCACTTGAGTCCCTACCAGGCAGCTGTTTGTCAGGGTCTGTCCAGTGGCCAGGCAGCGCTCTCTGCAGATCTCCCTTTCCCCATTGGGCTCCATCCTTCTTGGCCAGAAGTGTCACCAAGATGGCCTAGCTAACGTTTCCACCCAAAGACATGGGCCCCAGCAGCATGCTGTTAGCATCAGGGAGGCACCCAGCACCCAATCTGGTCTCGTTCCTCTCCAGAAGGGCAGCTCACCATCACCACCTCAGCAGGGCTTTTCCCACTGCTCGGAAGCCCCAGCTTTTCTCTTTGCACCAATATGGTAAAATCACAAATCCAGGAAAAATTTATTCCTCTGGGAAACCCTAAGACTCTCCATATTTTTAGATTTTAGGTTTGAGTCCTTCAGAGCTTCTGATCCCTTCGTTTTGTGCCCCAAACTGGATCTGCTTTCTTGCAGACCTCCATAGAAAGGCACATAGGTGACCAGCACCCCAAAATTCATTATCTCACAAAGAGAAGACTTAAACTGACCTGTCCAGGACAGGGGATTCTCAGCCACCGGTTAGAAAAGCTTCTGTGAAGTTATTTGGACAAATCTGGTTTATCCTTGGAGAAAGCTGAACTGCAAATTCTAGCTTTACTGAGATATTTGCAGAAATCCAGAAAGGTCTTTATATCTACAAATGAGATTATGTAACACTCTTATGAGGCCATAATGCAATCTTAATAGGCTTGTAGAACAGATTTCCATAAAAACTATATTTTAAGTTGTCATCCCTTACTGCTTGTTGCACTGAATTATGTTTAATATGGGTTCTAGGGGAAAGGAGTCATGCATGCAGTATTTGGCTCACAGTAAAAGAACCTTCTAGGGATGCATAAATGTACATACATAGATTTTCTTACATATTTATGCATATTCTGTGTGCACATTTTAGGAATTGCTTTGGCAATGACGAGCCTTTTCTATAACAAGACACACAATTTGTGCCTGCTGCACACTGACGACAAATTCCACAAGCACAAAACCTCCTGCTGCTGTAACAGATACGGATGTGACTGTCTTGTTCCATTGGCCATAGCACTAGTGTATTTATTTTAGTTCATGCTTTACAAGCTGTCCCACCCCATCTCATACACCAGCTTCTAGCACGTTTAGCACGCTAGCACAATTCATAGGGCATAAAGTAACATATCTAGCATTACTTGTTTTAAAGTAGTGCAGGCAGATTAATCCAAGCACACCTACCCCAGTGGAAATTTCTATTTCTCCCTTTTTTTTTTCCCCCCTCTTAGTGCTAATAACGCTTCTGTAACAGTGAGCAGCAGGTACAGCAGGGAGCACCCAGGGCTGGCTGTGACCCCACTGACTGCAGAAGCCAATGGTACGGCACTGGGGTAAAGCTGCTTAAGGGGAATAGAGGTCGGGCTCGGAGGGAAGGGTCTCAGGCAGGCTGAACCCAAGCTGCGGGTGATCAGATTTTCCCAAAGCTAATTAAGGATGGGAGCGTTCTCAGAAAAAAATATATAAAAAATCACCGTTATTGGGTTAGAAAAAACAGTTTCTTTAATGTAAATGGTTTGTGGAGATGTGAAGATGCCCATAGGTCAGCATTTTCAGTTGAATGAGGTGACAAAATGGGGCCATGTGAACAAGTGACCTTTCAGCCTGCGGTCAGGCTGAAAATACATTTTGTTTTGGGTGGATGTGAAACTGAGACAGTTGGAACAAGCTCTCCAGGCTAGAGGAAGAGCTTCAAGAAGGCAGCTTATGTTCACGAGCTAAAAATAATGGTACGATTTCTGAATTTGGCCCTTTCATCTCTCAGAAAAAGACATTTAAGCACTATTCAGTACAAAAAAAAACACAACCAAAAAACATTGAAAGAAACTGTTTCAATTTTTGTTGGCTTTGTTGTTGCATATTTTTTAATGAATATTTATTAACAGAAGACTTCTGTTCTTAGGAATTCTTTTCTTCTCTGATTTCTTTGGTCTCCAAAAACTAACACTAAATATAACCCAAATTCCTAAAGCAGTTCACTTACCTACTGCTTCCTTTCCCCTTCAGATCTATATGTTAGTAAATGAGCATTCTCTCTGTATCAATAAGTAAACCTAAATCACGCTATAAGAGATCACAGCTGCAATCTTACCAACATGTATGCATGCCTTGCTTAGTCTTAAGCTTGTGGGTAAAAAGAGTGCCACTGTAAGAGGCAGCTCAGTTTCCCTCTTGGCGTACAGGAGTAAAGCCAAGTAAAAGTTGATTGGTAGAATGTTTTAGCCACGTTTACCCTGAACGCCACCATTACATGGGTAACCTCTCAATAAGGAGAACTCACACGGACCACCTTCAGCCCATGTGTGTTGGCAGGAGTGGGGTCTAGAGGTGGAAAGTTAAAGGTCGTGTTTCTGAGTCAAACATCACCCAAATAGCATAAAGTAGGCTGGTGGGAAAATGTTGGACGTGCCAGTTTGGTGAATGTTAGTTTGAGCCATCCCTCAGAAGGAAGGGACACGACCAGCCTACACTAACCAAAAGGAATGGGTTGAAGTATTGTGATTTCCAATACACACACACCCAAAAACGTATTTTGAGAGAATATTGTTATTCAACTCTGTACGATCCAACTGACTGCATTGTGTTTTGCTTTTATTAATCTCTTGAGTGGCCCATCATTTCAGATGGGAAATGAGGAGAAAATTCATTCTTTAGAAGAATCAGACAGTGTCAAGAATTTTTGCCCAAATCTGGGTATTAAACGCCAGTATAGCATTTTGCTACTGTAATGTATTTTCATATAAATGATTGTATACTGTTTTGTGCTTCAGTACCGGTGTGATCCTTCAACAGCAGAACTGACTTTAGTGGTTTGTTTCCAAGTGTTATGATAATAAAAACACAAGTTAACTCATTTAAAGGCCTCTGATCCTGGTCTCCATCCAAAAACACAAACGAAATCACACGCAAGAGCGATCTGCTCATAGAGCCAGAGAAACCTCCTCTGCTGTGCATCAATCATCTTTGCTTCCAGACACACACAGTGAGTGATCCCCCACCAGAGTGAACTCAGGCACGGCCTTTTTTCTTTGCCATGGGGTATGTAGGGCTCCCATTTCAAAAGAAAAAATGTGAAGGTTGAGCAACGTCCTGCTGAGCACACGAGGAAGATGAGGATATTATTCCAGCCAACTTCGGATATCATCACCTGATCAAAGAGCCATGTTTTCCATACCTCTACATGAGAGCACCTCGGCAGCTTGGGAACTGAGTGTGTCCAGTTGCTTTCCACTAGCGGAACCCAGAAACCTTCTCCCAGCTGGCATACTATTTCGTACTTGCACTGTTGTTGGTGTATCCCAGGATTGAACTCCAAGTGCCATTTCTAAATTGTTTTAGAAGAGGTTTCTGGTTAAGGGCTACGTGCTCTGGCTTATGTGAGGTTTTCAGCTGGAAACTCAGAGGGAGGAATCACGTACAGGCATGTTTACCCCAGCTTTCACCCACACTCACATACCTGAGATGTTTTGTTAGGCTGTGAGTGGCAGCTTCCACAGATCAGCCAGAAGTTAATTAAGCAGTAAGCATCAGACTTTCTCTTGCAGAACATCCACATCAAATAAGGTGTTGTTTTTTGTTTGTTTTGTTTTAATTATTTTAATACAATGGTTATCTCAAGTTAAAAGCTTTTCATTATTACTAAGATATTTGTTAACAGCAGCAGCTGTCTGCACTGCACTTAAGCTGCCCAGATACTTGCTGCCTGAGTAGAACATGGGGCAGCTATGTATATAGACACGTATCTTGTTGGAAGGAAGAACCTTACCTTCAAATGATGAATTTGCTACGCCATTACATTCTTCCTGGAGAGCAGGACATTACCCATGGTAGTTTAACTTCCTGAGATGCCCAACCACAGCTGAATCTATTTGTTCATGCACAAAGTTCATGCCAGCTTTGTTCACGTACAAAGATCCCTTTTCCAGGTTGGGGACACGTTCTGCATCACAGTACTTCCAGCTTTTGGGGAGATCACTGAGTTCACTCTGGCAGGGTTTGAAGACTTTATCTTTTCAGCATCTTGCAGGATGGAGCACAAATTGGAGGCAATCTGCACCCCCAGGAACAGCATGGCTTATACACTTTCCAGCTCATCAACAAGCAGCTGAATGAGGGCTCTGTTTTCTAGCACACTCAGTTGCTGTCAGACAGGTTCTTAAAGGAAATTAGGGCTCCATGATGCCAAAGACAGATAAGAATCTCTTCAAAGGTGCTAAAGCAGGAGCCAAGTTTGTCAACAGCAGCAGTTCCAAGTTTGTTTTGCCTTAGAAGTAGCAGAAGCACCAGCTTATATACAATATTATCAAGTGCCCGAACTCCAGAATGTTTAGGTGGGATATTTTTCAGAACTAAACTTGCTTCCAGACTCCCTCATGTTTGCACAAATCAAGCTGTGTTCTTCCATTGTCTGTAGATTTTTATATTAAAAAGTCAAAAAGGCACTGGAAATGTTTTTTGTGTATTTATTGGCACTGTACATACATATGTGTGAAATTTTATGTGACTGTAATAATCAAGGTACAAACTTGAGACCTATTGTTCTCAGCAGCTTTCTCCTTCAGCAGGTGGCTTTGGTATCTTCTAATGATGAAGTTTATCAATAGTTTGTTTTTAAAATCACTTTGTACCTTAAAGCTAAATAAATAAATGAATAAAAGCACTTTATTTGATTCACCTTTGTTCCTGACTCGTTCTGTACCTTAACGAGCATTCGCCAAAAGCTCACGTTTACAACTGCCAAGAGCAGGAGTTTGTTCACCCATGGCAGTGTGGTTAAGTGTGCTGTATTTTTCACGCCATACGTGACTTCCCAGATCACAGAACTGCAGGGTTTGGATGGGATCTCTGGTGAGATATTGGCACAGCTGCTCAGAAGGTGGTGGAGTTACCATACCTGGAGGTGTTAAAATGGGAGATACCACACTGGGTGACACAGTCTACAGCAATCGTAGGCATGGGTTGATGGTTGGACTGGATGACCTCAGTGGTCTTTCCAACCTGAATGATTTTATAGTATGTGCAACTGTTACGTGAAGATGTGAATGTATTTACAGCTCACATACAAAAATCCCCAAGCTTCAAGCTGGTCTCCGCAGGCAGGATACAGAGGCACAGCTGTGCATGTAGAGACCAAAATGGAAGAGATCTATTAAGATGTAACTATGCAAGCCACTGCCAGAGCATGATTATCACTCAAAATAGCTATTTGCTCACTACACTTCCTTTCTCTTGACAGTTCCTAAAAACAAAACATGAAAAATGGTATCCTTCCAAAGGTATGGCAAGGGCTGCTCCAGCCCTAGCCCTCTAGCAGGATGACTTCACTTTTTGCAGATACCCCACTTCCTTTTCTTCATGTAAATCAGGGGAATCTCTAGTACAAAAACAAGGAGATATGAAACAACTGTTTGCTGTAGCAGTGGGACTGTTCCTCTTTGCTAGAGAATTATCTGGCGAGTAGGTAGAAAAGGCATTACAGCATTTGGAAAACTCCCATGTTTGTACAGACCTCTAGGTCCACTGAAACTACACAGTTCTGCTCTGCTGCCACCACCGTACGTGTGCTGACATCTCATTAGTTTACATTTGGAGGTCATGCCTTTATGCTTCTTTGATGAAGGATGTTAGAAGAAGAGGTGAGATTGAAAAAAGATTTTTTCTTTACCCACAGGCTGCTGGCAGTTCTCACTTTGACTAGGAATGTAGGACTGATCCCCTGCATAACCCATTACTGCTACCCCTCCACAGTCATAAATTTTGATGCCTGTTCATTAGGCATGTTCTGTCGAGCATATTGCTCCTCAATTACAGTCCAAATTTCAGGGAAGCATTTATGCATCTATTCGAAGCCAAATGCTTTGAACAAATCATTTTTTTGGCAAGCATAGTTTTCTGTGGAATTGCTTTCTTGCTTCAGTGGGGCACCGCTGGGATGGTGCTTAAAGGCTGAGAATGTAGCAATGACAACACAGTTCCTTCAAATAGTTTTAGTTTATTCTTGCAGAAAGTTCTCAAGTGGTAGTTGAGAAAAAAAAAAAACGCTATTTTTCCAGCAATGATGTTGGATAGAGAAGCTTGCTGTACCTCAAAGATTTTTCTAATCTCCTACTGTCACAGGGTGAATTTCCTAAGTGACAAGGCTGACCGCCCTGCTCTAGCAGCACCTGCTCTGTCCTTGCTGGAAAACCCCCAAGGAAGGCACACGTGCTGTGAGCATATGGGAGCCGGCTGCGCCCTCAGTGCAGCCAGGCAGCCCGCACTGCTTCCACCTGCACTCAGCACTGCTAGATTGCCTTCCTGTCCTCCTGCACCCACATTTGCTCCAGCAACGCTTTGACAAAGTGCTTCCACACCAATGACTTTTAGGAATAAGCTCACAACTACGAAGCCTGTGAACGGAATAATAGCTTGGTAAACGAGTTGGGGTTGTTTGTTCCTTCTGCTCTTCCCATCTCCTATGGCAGGTTCCTCACGCTCCCTGCCTGCTGTCTCGGGGCACTACCATCAGTTTCAACCAGAGGATGAGGAAAGCCCTTGAGCCAGGGCAGCACCGCTCACCTGGAGCACAGGATGTGTGAGATCAGTCTCTCTTTCTTGGCTGAGGCTTCGGAACATTACAAATCTGTGACAACATTCATGTTTCCTGTTGTTTGTCATACAGCAACCTGTGTCACATTAAAGAAACCTCATCAGAAGCCACTCATCAGAAGCCTCCTTCCCATTTGGATACACTGTCTGGTCTGTGGCCCTTCTTTGCTGCCAGAGCAGTTCTGGAGCCACAGGAATTAGCGTGGGTGCTGATAACCCAAAGACTGAACCATATGAAACCATCCTCCAGCGATGAGAGAGCTCCCTACCAGGGCCCACTTTAATCAGAGAGGTCAGGACTAGATGACAGCCTCAGACAGCTCTCAGTCTCTGGTAAGAAACACCACCAAGAAAATAAATCTTTTCATCCTGCCCTCCTTCTCCCACCTTTATACGCCATTGGTCTCTGATCTCTTCAGCCAATAGGCAGTATTTCCCTCTTCTTTCCCTATCCACTGTAGGTCATGCAATCCCGGGGCCAGGAGCCCACCCTGCAGTTCTCTGAAAGCTATGCTGCAGGTATTAAGGCTGCTCTGTTCCACAGCACAGACTTTCCACATGGAAGGGCTTCACGAGGAATTTCAGAAGTATGTCAGCAGGCTCAGCCAGCAGAACGACATCTCACTCACCCTGTAGCCACCACTCTCAATTCTTCCCATGTATAGGGAGCAGAGAAAACCGTTGGCTGAAGAAGGGAAGGCTCAACTCAATCACATGCAACAGGAAGCATCAAATAAGCATAGCCTGAGCTATTGCAATACTTAAGTGCTTTCCACTCACGCACTTAAAGGAGTACTTTACAGAATTGACTAAGTAGCTAAATATAGTTAAATAAATTCCCCCTATACCTTCAGTGATCAGCACACCCAGACACCTCAGCCCCAGTACACACCACCACATTACCCTCTGCAGAGCCCCTCCTGCTCTGCACACAGCACCTCACAGCCCCTTCCTTCACCACTACGCTTTCACTCCCACACAGCTACAGGAGCAGAGCCAGGGGCTGACGGGGTCAGTTGGCCCTAGTTAACACCTTATCAAAGTCAGTGCCTTCCCTTCAGCTCATTGGACCTGGGAGTGCGTCCTCTACTCAACCCAACTCAGCTCAAACAAACCCAACCCAACTCAACCCAATCCAACCCAACTCAACCCAACCCAACCTTCTCTGTCTCCGTCTCTTCATACTACCTCTTTCTCTTAAGGAGAAAGCCAACAAACCAAAATCCTCAAAGACTGCCCTGGTGCTCTCCATAGCCTTCTGAGATGTCTGGGATCCCTCTCCCATGGACCTGGTTTGGATTTGGGTGGGGTGAAAACAAACCTGCTATTAGACTTTACAAGCAATCCCCTGATCCCATCCACAGCTCCCCTTGATAAGTGAGCTGTCAAGAATATTCTCAAAAATATTCACTGTGTACATATCTTATATGTAACTTACTTTCTCCTTCTTCTATCTTTACAGACTTTCCCTGATGTATTCATAGACCTAAAGCAGAAAATTCCAATGAAGCCAAACTATAGTGTCCCATAAATACCAAACAGAATTAGTTATCAAGAATGACTTCGAAATACTACCATGAGCTCTGATGCAGTCATCCAAAGTATTACTCGTTTTCATAGGAATAACTGATGTCTTCCCAGAAAATCAGGATGTTTTTTGTGTTTTTTTTTTTACTCAGATAAAATACTGAGTTAATAGGATCCAGTTGGCCTACATCAAGAGGGCCTCCAAGGCTCATTAGTGTATTTATCCTTTTATTATTCCTTACCTGTGAGGTAGGGAAAATCCATTTTTGCAAATGGGGAACTGTGGAGATAGTAAATGACTCGTATACAGTCACACAGGAAATCTGTGTGGTGGGAAGAAAAGGGAATCACGGAGATCCTCCAGGGTCCCCAGTCCTCACCTCTTCTCATCCCTGGCATCTGGAGCAAGGGCTGCTGGCTGGGAGACAATGAGAGTTGCCATGGAACTGTTCAGGCAGGGACAGCAAAGGCTGAGTCAGCGGTGGTCGCTTCTGTCTGCTGTGCTGTTGGGGACCCCAACATAGGAAAGAAAAGAAAGCTCTGGGGACACCTCACAGCAGCCGTGTAGTAATTAAAGGGAGCTTATAAGCAAGAGGGAGAGTAATGTTTTACGTTGGCAGACAGTGATAAATCACGGGGGAATGGTTCTGGACTAAAAGATGGGAGATTTAGATTGATGTTAGGGATAAATTTTTCACTCAGATTGTGGTGAGGCCCCAGAACTGCTGCCCAGAGCTGTGGGTGCCATCCCTGGAGGTGCCCAAGGCTGCGGATCGGCCCTGGGCAGCCTGAGTGGGGGGAAGCTAGCCCATGGCAGGGGGTGGGACTGAGGGGTCAGTGTTAAAGTTCCCCGTCTCTACTGCAAAAGATGCAAGAACCTACAACCAGGCTCAGTGGGGACAGGACTGGAAAGCATGGTGCTCAGTGTCACACTGGTGTGCCCTCGTCCATCCTGGCTTGTTGGCATCTCTCCTCCTACCCTGCAACGTGTCAAGCCCACTTGTTGCTATCTCAATGGGATAACAAAGCTAAGGATGACCACATTTGTCTCTAAGGAATTCATCCATCCCCTGCTAGAAAGATGACATTAGATTAAAAAAATACATAAAAGAGAACAGATGAGTTTTCAAGGGCAATATTTTCTAGTCACTAAATTCCCAGTCCAGTGGGCTTCGCTTTGAATTAATATGGGCTGTCTCTGCTCTAGAATTAAAGTTATTGATCCAGTCCTTGTTTACTGTCTTCCACCTTTGTTCCTGGACTTATTACCACCTGTACAGGGTGAGAGCCTCTAATTAGCAGCTGCAATTTATAGGCTTATTCTGGAGAATCATCAGCCAGGAAGCCACCCAAAAATCACTGCAGAGGAAATGTGGCAGGACATTCATCTCCCATTCCCAGGGAGCTGTGTGAAAGCTTTTACACAGACTTCTATGCAGCCCCTTAGAATTTGCCAAGTAAATCATTTTACGGGAAGCTTTGTAATTGGGCATTCAACAAATTTTTCCCACAGTGACAATCTTTTCCTTGACTAATCTCTTGGAAAACAAAAACTTCCTGAATAATGTCCAGCAGTCATTAATCCTGCATGCATCTAACATGGCATGAGTGTTGCTCCTTTGGGAGGTCGGGAGGTTGGAATGAAGGTCTGGATTTGGCAAGAGCTCCACCAGAGCAGGCTGAGCACATCAGAGCAGGCTGCCAACTATTGTGACTGATGGTGGGATGGCTGCTGGGGTCTGGCTGCACCACAGCACAGAGGATGCTCCGCACCATGCCAAAAGCCCAATCTGACTGTGTTCATGCACAGAGTTTCTTGGACAAGATCTCTCCTTGACCAGCTTCTCTCTATCAGTTTTGTTCTTGAAGTGTTTTGTTTTTTTACAGACTAAGTGTTTTTAGGTATGCCTCCAGAGGATGTTTGCTCAGTGATTGTCACACGAACAAAGTGTGCTGACTAAAGTCACAACAACAAGGACGTGGCAATCTGGGGACCTTGGATGTCTCGTGTGCACAGACAGACAGACAGACAGCCTCCCTGCAGCATCCCCAGGAGTTGAGCACTGGTGTAAGCAGGGATCCTCATTCAGGACCCCATGAACACTCCTCTTTCCCCTCACTATCTCTCTTCAGCATAATGAAGGACCTGTTCTCCCGTGACCAAATTGCAGAACGCATGTACAGCCCCGACCCCACGATTTCCCATCAACCAAAATACAAGGGGCCCTGGAAAACCCAAGGTCTGTGCTCACCTGTGAGCCCCTGAGCACTGCATGAGCATCACATGCTCTGGTTTCCCATCTCTGCTGGCAGGAGGTGCTGGCAAACGCTGCAGAATCCAGCATCTCCTCTGGGGAAGTCACCTCTGAATCTCCCTGACATGCCCAGGGGTGGTTTGAGCTCAAACCTGACATTTCAGAGTCTGAGGTTTGGGACAATGCCATGTTCACCCATAGGTACCAGAAACCTAACTGTGCTGGTGGTGAAGCATTGGGATCCCACATCCTTTCCCCAAAGGAAAATCTGAAGGTACTTCTTGTGCAGTAGATCCAAGAGGGTTTCCTTGCCCTCTTTTGAGCCTGACTAAAAACACAGGGGAAAAGAAACCTGAAACAAACACTCCTTTCTGCTTTTACTCCTCAGGGTAAAGCCCTTTGCTTTGAAACAAGTAATCTTCTGATGTACAGAACTATTAAATCAAGGAGGGAAGGACAGGTTGCATTCCTATAGACTACGGTTATTTTCTGAGTGAGTTTAATGATGGGAACACAGGGTGACTTGTGGCCCTGAAGCCTCCATCTGCAGCACTTGAAACCAGAACTTCCATCCCAGGGCAATTTCTGACATTTGCAGTTTCAACGTCCTCGAGGACGTTGAAAAATGAAAATATTAAAGTTCACTGATTAAAGGCACCCAAGAACTTTTGTCATTGAAGATGATGATGATGATGATGATGATGATGATGATGATGATGATGATGATGATAATAAAAGGAAGACCTCTGTAACGTCAAAAGAAATATTTCATTCCCAATGTTGGTGTTTCAAAATGCTTCCTCTTGTAGATATTTTTCATTTAAATCCCTTATCTTAAAACCAGAATTTTTGCCCTAAAGCATCACATTCCCTTGATAGATGCCAAATCCAGCGCCCTGGTATCACGATGAGATTATTGCTCCAGTTACAAATGTTTTATTCAAGTGTTATTCAATCTACATTTCAAATCTGGGTCCTGAACCCCATGTAATGGCTTTCTTTCAAAAACCGTTTTCGAGCCGCTGAGCAGAAACACTTAACATGCCACAGAGAAAGAAAATGTATGTGGAATGATAATGGCTTTAATGCACTCAAAGGGTGTCAGTGCTTCGTTCCACCCCCGCCCATTTGTTACTGAACCACAATGGGCAAACCTTGAAGAAAACAGCATTACACTGTGGAGTATATATTTGTTAGCTCTACGCATCCTTATACTGCTGACAAGGAGCCAGAAAATGACTCATGTGGTTTGTTAGAAGGAGAAGCTTGAAATGGAGAGCACTGAACTTAGCAATGGAATGAGAAATGCTCATAGGATGGGAAATAGAGCAGCAAACAACAACAACAACAACGTTAGAAGTGCCTCTAAACTTTACAAGGTAGTTTCTTCCCAAATGTGTTCTTAGGTCATCAAGAAGGAAAATAAAACACAGAGATCCCTTTGACAAGGTGCAGGAAAAACGCCCTGGTGAACAGAGTCGCAACACCAGCTCGGTTTTTTCTTTCTGCCTATTTTGCATCGGCATGCCAACCAACCACAGCAACCTCCATTAACTGATGGGAACGAACCACAGGTTACTTTTTGATGAACACAATCAGGCAAGCATTAGCAAAACTTGTGCCAAGCTGAAAGCTGATGTTTGGGTCGAGTCCAGCCTCAGCAAATTACTGAACCAGGTGGGAAAATGGAGACTGCCTTTCCCCATTCTTTGAACATCAGCACTAATGCACTCTCAGACCTTTAGCACGTGCCTCCCCAGACACAGAGCAGCTCTCTGACCCTTATGGAGCACCTGGTGTCACAACCAAACTCTGCCTTCTTTTCTCCCTGCCCGAGCTAGAAGCTTGCAAGACAACGCGGCTCCGTGCACTGAAGCCTCTACACAGCCATAAATAATTCCCTCTGCTCACGTTGGTTACCAAACCCAACTGCCCTTGGCTTGCAGAGGACTCTTGCCTTGTTTTGTTATTCCTGTCTGCTTTTTTTTTTTTTTTTGCTTGGTTTGCTGCTTTGAGATGTTTCTGTGGAAACGCAGCTGTAGGAAGAGGGGCCTTAGGGGAAACCTGGGAAGTCTGGGGATTTTGGATTTACACTCATCGTTAGCTTATCTCATCAATAAAATGGAGCAGGATATTGTAATTATAGAGTATGAAGATAAGAAAAATTGTAACCCTTTTCTTTTTTTAGCCCCATTTACAAGGGCTGGTGAGCCCTTAGACTGACTGCTAGTGACTTGTTTGTAGCCTAAGAAGTCAAAAAGTCAAAAAGCACTGAACCAGTGAAGTGGATGATCACAGAATGCATGCTTCCCAATGCTGATGGCCGTCATGAAAAAGCAGTGCCAAACCTGCCAGGTAGATCTGATAGATAAGTGAGGGCACACAGCTTTGATCAGCTGCAGGAAAGTTCATTACATCAGCAATATTGCAAAACACAAATAGATTTGTCCTAGAACAAAGAAGAAGGAAATGAAAGCAAATGTACAAATGGAAACTTGACAAACCCCAAAAGCCAATATCTCTTCCTTAGGACCATAGAAAACAAGCACAGATGTTTTCTTGGTGAGGAGAAGCTGAAACCACTCTCTGACAGCCCTTCCAACACACTTTATAGCACCGTGTTAACTGTGTGATGCCTAAGGAAGCCAACCAAAAGAGCTTTTGTCTTCTATGACACAAAGAGAAAAACCTTAGATACCAAACAGACCTTCATTTCTCGCAGATGTCATCAAGGAACCAGACAAGCTACGTGCATAAAACTTAGAAGTAAACATTTCCTATTCAACAGTACAATATTTGCAGCCAACAGACTATACAGCCTCTCCCTTCCTGTTGCACAGAGCACTCCACGTAATTAATCATAGCTCAGACATAGTATAACCAGTGACATTTAGCCCAGCTCATCAAAACCAGGGAACCCTTGACATCGTTTGAGCCATTCTCCTGGCAGGTCTTTTCGAGCCTACATTCATCAGCTTGTAAGTGAGCAGATTTCTCGCTCGTGTGACTTTGACCTCCCCACTCCAGGCCGGACCAAGCAACCCAAAGAGTGCAAATATCTGGCTGTAATTTAGTGGAAGCCTGACCCCACTCCTGCTGATCAGAGCACAGCAAAAAGCAATTCAAGGATCTGATAGCAAGTTCTGCTCACACTCGTAACCTCAATCAAGACCTGCCATAAAGAAGCCTCTTGCTGGTGCCATTACTTGAGGAGGTCATCATTTTAAAAACTACCTTGTACAAGCAAAAGTTCCTCATGGCAGATTTGTGTCTGCTCATCCCTTGTGTTCTCTCACATTAACCAACTTGTTTTCTCTGGTTTGGGCTGGCTCTTGTATTACTGCTCCTATGCACAAGCTTGAATCCCATTCAGATGGAATTACAGAAGGCTGTATAATGAAATTTCTAGCCACACCGAGGCTTTAGCTCTAGACATCTCTTAATTATACCTGCAGCACCTTGAAGTTCTTCACTGAAACACGGAGATGGATGGAAGAAATTTGTGTCAACTCAGATATCATTCTACCTAGCATGGGAATCTGCCTACATCCTACTCCAGAACGCACCAAACAAACCCATTCTGGAGCAGGAAAGACTTCTCTTTTAGAGCATAGTCAACAGTTCAGCAATCTGATTTCAGAATGACTTTCACTGGTTCCTGCCTGCCCTGGGCCCCGCCATCTACCTGACTCCAGGACACCAGCAGAGCTCTGCAGCAGTGCTCAACTCTGCCCCATTCGAGAGTGAGGGTATCAGAGAAGAGTTTTCCAGAATCAATCAGATATGTTTTGAGGTTTCTGGTTTTGTTTTTGTTTTTTTTTTTTATGTTTGCAGTATCACCAATAATTGTTTTTTTTTTAACATTCAAAAAAGGATTCCAGTTTATGGGAGCAGAGGGCTTCTACTCTCTGTGCGCTTCTGGGCACCAAGCAACAGAGCACACGCCTTGTATCAGTGTGTTTGTCATTAAGGTGGTGCTTCTGTTTCAGTCCTGCACTAAGGACAAAACCAAGTAGGGCACAGTTATTATTCTCCAAATGTTTTGCTGACGCCAGCAGATGTCAGTGCCCCATCCCTGGAGGTGTTCAAGGCCAGGTTGGATGGGAACCTGGGCAGCCTGGTCTGGTATTAAATGGGGAGGTTGGTCGCCCTGGAGATTCACGAACCTTGAGGTCCCTTCCAACTTGGGCCATTCTGTGACTCTGTGGAAGGGTGTACAGTCCTTCCTTGGTATCCTCCATCTGGAAGGAATTTGGATGTGAGCTCAGCTGTGCCAGGAATCTCTTTATTGGACAGCAGAGAGGAGCTGTTGGAAGGAAAGAAGGAGACTCCAAGCTGATGGGAAGCCAGATTCACCTTCCCAGAAACACTTTCCAGCCAGGGACACAGAGGGGAATGAGATGTGTGGAGACAGCGCCAGGGAAGAAAGAAAAATGCAAAGGGGAACTGAGAATCCTGTGTTGGCAAGATAGCCTACAGTGCTGTCATACGAGTTACCTTGCCCTTTACCTTGCCCCGGTGACGTCCATACCCACTGGTGTAATGTCCGTGCTCTTTTCAAATCAAGAAGTGACTTAAATTCTCAGGGCTGACCTTGCAGGAGAAAGTACAGGGAAAAAATCAGGGTTTTGCCCGTAAGGAAAAACAGACCTGTTTCAGAAGGGCGTTTTTGGGAACTAGATGGACGCGTCTGAAGCAATGACTGATAAGGAGATCACTCAGGGACGAGTATTTTGAGCTTCTTAAAATCTGAAGGACAACTGCATATTTAAAATGAGGAGGCCTGCTATTATTTTCGCCGAGATTATTTTCACACCCTGCACTGTGGAATATCCTCTGAAGCGATCTGATAAGTGAGAAATCTGTTTTGTTCTTCCTTCCCCGGAGAAATGGAGGCATAACAGCATTCGTCAGCATCCCTGCCTCCATGTGCTGCCACGTGAGAGCAGGTTCCCTTATCAGACATGTGGAAACACAGAGACAATGCAGAATGAGTGCCTTCTGAACCACAGTGCTTAAAGACAGCATGGCACCGGGCTGGAGCCACAGCCCCTCTCTAAATAACCCCTTCCTTCCTCCTCTGGGCTGAGGAACATCAGCTGTGTGTGTGAGTACAGCTTTTAAAGAGCCCCCGTGTTTCCCGTGGACTGTCAGGAGAAAATAACAGTCCTGGGAGATGGGAATGTCACCTGCCACACTGACCAGGGAGCACAGCAAGGCTGGGGGACGAGGAATTTGTGGTGCAGATCGGTCTGCTCTCCTTCCAGCTGTGGGCTGGTTTGGGAGTTGAGGTGGGATGACTGTAACAGGCACCCAGAGATTACTTAAGAGATGTTTTCAGCATCTCTAAGTAATAGAAGCTGCAGTAATTAAATGTCCCAGGCAGAATATCTGGATGCGGTTTCTTTGAAGAATTGCTGGAAAAGAAGTAGCACGGTATGGTAGAAGTGATCGTTTATGTAATGGAGTCATTACTGTAACAAGATTACAAAACAACCCATCTGCTTCTTAACCTTTACCCCCAGCTGAAGGAGGAAGCCAGACTGTGATGTCTGCCTGCAGCTGGGCAGTCATGGTTTGTGCTCAGGACATGCTGTCTGGGAAGAGACGTGCCAGAAGTTGCAGTGCTGGCCACACTCCATTCTGCCTCTGCATGGGATTCCCAAAGAGATATCCAGCCCACAGAGTGCCCTGGGGAGAGAGAAGGGAGTGCTGATCTTTGTGCTGCAGGTGGCTGCCCCCTTGTTCCCAAGGCAGATGGAAATGAGATACCAAAAAGGTCCCTGGTCTTTGCTGTGATTCATTCCCAGAGCAGAGACATCACCTTGCCTTGGCTTGGAAACAGCCAATGAAGCACTGCTCTGCCGTGTTTACATAGCTCTGCTGGAGATGTCAACAGCATCACTGAAATTTCCACTGCTCTAAGCCCTTCAGAGCACTGACTGGCCGACCAGTTGGCCACATATGCTTGGAAAGTTTCAAGGAAACTGAAGAGTGTTAAGTCTCAACTGCTGGAAATAATATCCCCTGCTTAGCTGAACCCAATTGCAACATCTTCCAGGAGATGAGAACACAGCAAACAAAAGCAGCATGTAAAGTACGTATGAGTTTGTTGTTTTCTGCCTTTCTAGTGCCTAAGAGAAATCAGCTCAAAGTCCCGACAAAAGCAAAAGAAGAGGTCAAGGTTCTAAAATGGCAGCACATAGAATCATAGAAACATTAAGGATGGAAAAGACCTCTAAGATCACCAAATCCAACTCCAATCCATCGCCACCGTGCCCACTGACCATGTCCTTCAGTGCCACATCACATGCTGCAACGTGACTAAGGAAAGGAAAAACAAGTGCTGGTTCTGGTATAAAGGGTGCTTAGGGAAATTGGATGCAAACTCCCACAGCCCAGAGCTGGGAATGGTTTGTGGACAAGGCTGGGACACCTCTGATGCTGGACACGCTTGTGGCTGGTGCCACAGCACTTTACACCTTGTCCTGCAGGAAGGGAAGGGAAATAACCGCAAGGGCTGCAAGAAGCAGAAGCCAGAGCTGCAAAACCTCAGAAGCAGAACAGCTCAGTTCCCGAGCACATCCAGCAGGCAGTCAGCACAGAAAGGGGAATGAAACTGCAGCACAGGGATGGGGCTGTGCAGAGAGAGAATGCAGAGGAAGGGGGGAAAGGCAAAGGCATACCCTCACTGTCCTTGGCAGTGGGGGGACTGAAGGAGACGGCTGGGCCAGAAGCATTCTTGGCTTCGCTGGATTGGTCCAACTTGTGATGAGATGTTGGAAATGTGATGCCCCTTCTGCTGCTGACAGCAAAGGCGTGGGGTTGGTATGTTAGAGGAGGTGTGGCAAGAGGTGCAGTGCGGTTGTCCACCTGCTCTAGAGCAAAGAAAAAGCTGATGGAGCTGGATGCTCTGCAAATAGAAACAAGATGAAGTCACCCTGACACGAGTGAAATGACTTCCTCAGTCCTGTGGGACAGGCTGCGTGATACAGCAGTTCTGACCTGAATTTAGAGGCCATGTTGGCAAGAGGAAGCTGCCAGGAAAAGGCAGCGTAAATGTAGATGCACAGCCTAACCACAGGACTGGCACTGCAAGGCAGTGGCTTTCCAGCTGAAACAGGAGATG
This sequence comes from Perdix hodgsoniae, assembly GCA_035772895.1. Lineage (NCBI taxonomy): Eukaryota > Metazoa > Chordata > Aves > Galliformes > Phasianidae > Perdix > Perdix hodgsoniae. The sequence goes on along the minus strand of JAPSGF010000020.1, from coordinate 7,990,905 downwards.
TTTGATGGTAGGAGCGTTGCTCCATGCCCTCTCTACCCCTCACAGGGTAGATTCTTCCCTGCAGCACTGGGGATATCCCAAGGGATAAACAGACCTTCTTCAGACCCCAGCCTCCGAGAAGCCCCTTCTGCTTGGCTGAAGAGACACCATAAAACAAATTTTGTAAGGAGCAGCAATACACATCTGGAACAGGCTGTGGTGAAGGCTGCCCATAGAAGCTGTGGGTGCCCCATCCCTGGAGGTGCCCAAGGCCAGGTTGGATGGGGCTCTGGGCAGCCTGAACTGATGCCTGATTTGCATCCCTGCCACGGCAGAGAAGTTGGCACATAATGAGCACTGAGGTCCTTTCCAATCCAAGCCATTCTCTGCTTCTGTGTTCTATGAAATCCTCTTGGGTTTGGGCACTTGCCTGATAATATCCAGGGAGAAGCACGGCATCACACACATCTTGTTTTTAACGGATGTGCCCACGTTGGTCCTCATAGTCAGCACTCATTGTACTGCACACGCCTTCTGTGGAAAGGAAGGGGAAAGAAGTAAATGCTGTGGTTGTTTCTTGGGAATGAAACTGTACTGTATTGATTAAGTCAAGAGGGTGCAGAGGGCAGCTGCAGCTCCTTCTTCTGCTCCCAGTGCTCATCTCAGCTCATACATTAGTTTCAAAAAAAATTTTAACAATAAAAAATGAAAATTTAACCAGGGCATTGATTCCACTACTGCTCTTACTGAGCAATAAACCTACCGGTTGCCATTGAACAAAAAGGAAAAAGCAATTGTAAGAGATGCCTGGATAAATGCCCTGATCTGTCAATGTTTCTGATGGAGATAAATTTTGTTGGTAAAAGCAAAGTTCCAGCCCTGAAATAAAAGGAACCCAGAGCCATTAATATCAATAAAAATCTGTCCGCCAGACTTACTGAAGGATTGGTGCAGCTGGGAGTGGGGAGATAGAAAAAGAATGCAGAGGGGAAGATACTGCATGAGGAGCAATGTGGGTCTGCAGAGAGAGGGGAAAAATAAGGAAAAAGGGAGGGAGGGGGGAGGAAACAGATAGAGGGAAACATTTAGTGGGGCAGTCCTCAGGGAATCGGCCTTTCATCAGGCACCTGAAAAAGGATGGAGTTAATGCAGAGCATCTGTACAGCTTGAAAACTGTCTTCTGTGCCCTCAGTAATGGGCCTACAGGCACTAAGCCTCTCATAGAAACACAGAATCATGGAACCATCAAGGTTGGAAAAGACCACTAAAATGATGACGTCCAACCCTCAACCCCATTGTGCCCACCAAACCAGAAAGAGCTCAGCCCCAAGGTCTGCCAGCTCAGCCCCACAGCACGTGGGACAATGCTGGCTTCCTGTCCCTTGGGAGAGACAGCAGGTAAAGCCAAGTTCTGCGGTCTTGGTTCATTCCTCACAGCATGCAGATCAAGAGCCAGCAAGGGAGGTGACTTCAGCTCTTTGGCATGTCAAGCCATTGATCTTATGGTGTGATTCCCCTGCTAAGTTCCCTCGCGGGCACATTTTGCTGTTGTCCCTGGGAGTTTTGCCAACTAATACCGAGTCAAAGCCCGTCCCATGGAAAGCTTCTTCACTGCAGCTTTGTGGGACGTGCTGGAAAGTAACAGGGTGAAAGGAACAAGGAAGATATGCTGGGCAATAACAAACAGCCCAATGTGGGGATGGAGACATGCTGGTACCGAGTGCTCCGGCAGGGCAAAATTTCCTGGGGGGACGTTTGGGACCATCAACATTTGCAAAACTTCGTCAGAAATTCAAGGGCTGCTCTGAAAGTAACGCCTCCTATTTTATCACGTTGACCCACGACATCAGATGCAGATGTTGGTGGGATGGCAGCAGAGGCTGAACCTTCCCAATAGTATTCCATCCCATTTTGTTGGGATGTTGTATGGGACCTCCATATCTGCAGGGTGACAGATGGCAGCAGAGGGGCACTCTGACAGAACAGTGCCTGACATGGGAGCGCGTATGAAGCAAAGGGGTGGAATGGAATTACTGCTGTTGTTATTCATCGACACTTACTGAATGTCCGTGGAGACCAAACTTTCTGAAGGCCCTCAGCAAGGTTGAACTAGCCTTGGAGATGACCTACCCTGGAGGCAGCCCTGGGTCAGGCTCGTTTTAAACATTTCATCTTTCTAAACACAGAATAGAAACTGGGAGAGGTTGGAGGAGAGGGAAGAGTTTTGACTGCATGTTTTCATGGGAATTCATCTTTTTGTCTTTTTTTTTTTTTTTTTTAATCAAAAACTATCTAAATTTAACGCTGAAGCCTCATTTTTAAACATAACTTTGGTACATGTTGTCCTGAAAGGTGTTGAATGGGAGCACTTTGGCTTCAAAAGAAAAGAAATGCAGGATTTGATTGATTGGTTTTTTGACCTAAATATGAAATTTCAAGAAAACACTGAGTAAACTGGCTTGGCTGGTTCTAATTAGTGCTGAGTGTTACCATCAGCCAGGCAAAATAATTGCAATCCCGAGCTTTGTAAAAACTGCAAAATGCTTCAAGTGAAATCACTGCCAATGCAAACAACTTCAAGCAGCTGACAGAAGTCTCCATGCCAGGACGTCACCGTTCCGTTTATTCTCCAGCACTCTACGCATTCCCCGAGCAAAAGAGAACGCTGTGGCAGTGAGGAGAGCAGGAATTGCTAAGAGCCCTTTTGGAGCTGATAATGAAGCAGGAGGGGCACAAGTCACAGGCTGTCTCTTGGTGTGTGCTTTTAGCAGCTGTGGAAGTGCAGATGGAGGTGAGATTCTGCACGGGCTGAGAGCAGGATGCAAGGCTCCGGCTGATGGAATTAAGTGGCCACAGCTGCTGGCGTGGTGCTGTGTGATCAGATTTAATCAGCCTTATGCTGCTTGTGCTTAAAGCAAATTAAATTAAACCTCGTTTAAAGTAATGAAACCCAAGTAAGCAATGTGCTGGATCAAAGCAGGAGGGGGAGTGGACTGTCACTGCTGGAAATGTCACCACTGACATTGCTGGATCAGGGCTTCCTTCAGAGGGGCTGGAAGGGATCACAGGGTGGTGAACAAACCTACTAAGAACAACTGAACCTTCAGCAGGGGCGGATGAAGAGGGACACCCTGAGCAGATCCACATTGGGTGTTCCATACAGGACAAGCATAGGAAGGTCCCAAAGGGCAGGGAGATGCTCCTCACCAAAGGGAACCTCTCCTGCTTCCATCCTCTCTCCTATCTAATTAATCTGGACTCAGATTCACCATAGCACCCGTTGCCCAGAGAAGTTGTGGCTCCCCCATCTCCTGAGGCTGGGTTGGATGGGACCCCAGGAAGCACGATCCAGTGCCTAACTTAGTGTTTGGCAACCCTGCCCATGGCACAGTGATTGGAAATGGACGGCCTTTGAGGTCTCTTCCAACCCTAGCCATTCTATGACTCCACAGTTCTAGCTACACAGGACTGTTACTTCCCACATTGTTTTGCACTGGTGCTTGCTCCTGGCTTGTGAACAGCAAAGCCTTTTAGATCAGAGCTGTGCCAGCCCCGAAAGTCCCTCCACATTTCTCCCAAACGACTGCCAACCTTCCCACGGGTTGCTAAAGAAAAGAAAGCGACAGGAGCACTCCAGCCTTTGCAGCCTCCTGCAGAACCAAAGCCTGAGTCTTACCTCCAGGATGCCTCAGAGCAGACAGTCACCAAACCAGTTCACATTTCCTCCGGCACAGAGCACAAAGGATGGCTGGGAATGGGAGAGGTGAATTGCGTACATTTAGATTCATTCATGAAAACATTTTGGGTCATTCATCGGATGCCAGCAAAAGCAGGAGCCCATCCCATCCACACTGGAGGGATGTGCAGACATGAGGAAGGAGTTCAGCTGAAACATGCCTGGATGGCTTCCAGAAGGCTGTGCTCACACTGGGGCAGCAGCTGGGCTGGGTTCTCTCCTGTGCAGGGCAAAGCCCTGAGCCAAGGGAACCCCCATCACCCACTGCCAAGAACTGGGAAACTGAGCAGTGTTTGCCTGCATTGCCTTTCCGGTGCTTGGCTTTGCATTTTTTATTTATTTATAGTATGAATGTGTAATAGCATGCTACGTGACCTCAGCTGGCTGCCACTCACTTGCACAAGAGTAAATTTTTGACACTGATGATTAAGATTGCTTTGTTGTGATCAGCAGTGATCTAGGAAGTCCAAGCTGTAAAATTAGGTGTTCAGCATGACAGCAGGGTCAGCAGACATCTGTGCAAGCTGTCTCTAAGAAGTCCTATAGTTTTACAGTGACCCATTATTTGCTGAGTAGTGACCATAAAAAAAGTTTCTGGTGGAAGAAATGTTGAACCCCTCACTACTAGAAAGACATGGAGACCCTGGAGAGTGTGCAGAGATAGGCATGGAGCTGTGAGGGGTCTGGAACATAAGTGTGATGGGGAATGGCTGGGGGAGCTGGGATGGGTCAGTGTGGGGAAGGGGAGCTCAGGGGAGAGCTCTACATCTTCTGAGAGGAGGTTGTGGTGAGGTGGGGTTGGCCTCTGCTCGCTGGTATCAGCGATAGGACGAGAAGCGGTGACTTCACATCGTACCAGGAGAGGTTCAGATTGGATATTAAGAAAAAATACTTCTCAGAAAGAGTGGTCATTCACTGCAGGTCTGCCCAGGGAGTGGTGGAGTCACCATCCCTGGAGGTGTTCCAGAACCATGGAGATGTGGCACTGAGGGACAGAGGGCATGGTGAGGATGGGTGGATGGTTGGACTTGGTGATCTGAGAGGCCTTTTCCAACCTTGATGATTCTGTGATTCTGTGAAGAAAACCCACCTTCCTTTTCAGACAATAAAACAGTAAGAGAAACCAGACCTTGAGGATGCACTGAAAGCCTGAGATGCTGAGACCCTGAGGAAACCTGCCTTGCTTGTCCAACCCAACAAACGCAGCCACTGAGCTTAGAAGTGAAAAAGCAGCACCCACGCTTCTTCTTGTGGCTGGGGAGCACAAACCAGCCGTTAACTGATTCCCCCCCCACCCCACCCCACCCCATACTGTGCCTTTGGGAGCTGGTGCTCAGCTGCTGCAGTGTGAAACCTCTGCAGAGCGAGAAGCATCTGTGCAGAGCCTGGGGCTTCCTGCTGCCACCACGCTCACCCAGTGCAGGACGGGCTGGGACGGGGCTGCAAAAAGGTGGTTCTATGCTGAGGAATGGCTGCAGAAAGGACAGCTGATGCTGGAGGGGTGGTTGCAGGAGGAGATCCAGGCCTGGAAACCTTCACTCTGCACAGCACCAGGGGAAACAGTAAGCTGACGTAACCGTGGTATTTTTATGGTTTTTCTAGAGGGCTTTATGGAAGCAGGGCTGGCTCAGCTTGCAGCTGCCAGGAGCTGAGGTGGGTTTCGCAGCACTGCATGGCTTTTGGAAGAGATGCATCTGTGCAAAACAAGTGTGGAACAGCACCAATTCTGCACTCCACATTTCTACCGATGCATGTGCATCCTGCAGGTCCCATTCACAGCAGGTGGGCAAAGTGCTGAGAATCGAGTTTAATTTTCATCTAAGAATAAGTTACCTACCAGTCTCTAGATCTCACCCAGACCATTCCCATCTGACACTTGCTGTCTGTGGGGAGTGGATGGGGCTGCTTCTCCCTGGATAAATGATGAAAAGCATGTAAAAAGGCTACATCAAGACAGATGAGAGACTAGTGCCTTGTGCTCCTGCTTGTGAAGTATTTTCAGTTTGCACATAGCTGCACTGCAGGAATTTCAGGGCTTGTACCAAGGAATTGGTGACAATCAGGAAGGCACAGGTTGAGCAGGATGGCAGCTCCAGTTCACTGCACGGGCTTTCTGAGCATCAAAAGCAGACTGAGAAATGTCCTGCATATTATTCTGTGTGGGAATGTGAATTTCAAGGGAAGATGCTAGCAAACCTTCCTTCTGCAATCTTGTTCTACTGCTTGAGTTAGCAAAGCAAGAGGTAATCCATGTCACTGCTTGAAGCGATCGTCTTTCCTTCAGAAGGAAATTGGAAGACATTCTGTATATTCTGCAGATGCAGAGCACCCAGTAAACAGAAACAAAGAGTTGTCTTTCCTCAGAAATACATCCCAGTCTGTGGAAACATAGGGTGGGCCTTTTTCTTCGCATCTTTTGCACTGGTACCACCAGCATCATCCCAGCAAAAGAGGCAGTCAGTGGTAGAACTATTGCACAACACCAAAGATCCAAGCAGCCCCGATGCAGCCTAAAGCAGCATCCTAAAACCCAGCTGACATCTCACTGCTTACAGTTTCTGGGCATCACAGCTCCAAAATTAAAACATCCTTAATGAGTGCTTGCAAAGCAGGGCATGGCCACTCAAGAGGGAGCTGCGTTAAGTGAATGGCGAGTGCCTTGTAAAGGAAAGGATATTCCTCTAATTGCAAGAGTTTCCTGGCTCTGACATAACGAGGAGAGAATTATTTCTCAGTGTGTCAGCTTTACTGTCAAGCTGTGGCTGCACACTCAGCACAGGCTCAATGCCATCAGCCTGGAAGTTATTACAGCTGGCATTAGGCAGCTGCTGCTCTGGGCATACCCAAGGCCACCCTGAGCTGAGGCAATGAACTCAATTGGGGATGCAGCCAAGGGGCAGAGGGACACGGGGCTCTGTGACCTCTGTGCCAGCCACCACATCCCCACCAGCCACCTCAGCCCTTCCTTTCTGCTGGCTGCAGCTCCAGGTGCACAGAGGTGGTGGGGAACCAAGGAGAGGTGCAATATTTGGGGAACCCTGCGTGCTTACCTGAGCAGCAGAACATTCTCGAGTTTGCAAAATTGGGTCGGAAATTGCTCGATGACAACATTTTTATTGCTTTCTGCTTCCGCTCAAGCTAAAAATAAATGAAAATGTTGTGCCAGGCTCATCGCTGCTGCAGCCACAGCAGTGCACATCGGGGTGAGAGTGAGACAGGTTTTGGTAGCACCACTTCTAACCCCAGGACAAGGAAAGGGGAGCCAAGGATGAGCATCCAGTCCAGCACTGCCTCTCACAAAAGGTGCCCATGTCCCCAGAATGTGTCCCACCTGCTCTTCCTCCACAGTCCCAGCAGCGTGCACTGAAGGGCTGTAGGTGAGATCAGGTGCAACCCCACTCTGCTAAAGTCCTGACTTTGTGTTCAGTAGGAGATGCTTGCATCCCTATGTGACTTCAAGCCACCTTGCTTTTCAGCCTTCTCTGTATTTTGCAAAATTAATGCTTTATTTTGCTTCCATATGCTTGGGGAGCATTCATTTCTCTTGGAAATCCCATGTAGCATGGAATCACAGAAACACGTAAGTTGGAAAAGTCTAAGATTATCTGGTCCAACCATCAGCCCATTGCCACGGTGTGCTATAACACATCACCAGGTGCTGCAAGAGGCTCTGCAAGACACAGAATGAGCCATGATGTTGGATCTGTGAGTTTAATCCAACTGGTCAGTCTACCCCAATCAAGCACGATCTGATTAGCTCTCAGTAAGTGACCTAAAAGTACATCACAATTATGTATTTCTCTGTTTTGCAATTAGAGGTTCAACACCTTTCGTTGTAGGAATAGTATTTGGAATTCTCTTTTAGATAGTATAGAGCGAGCCAAGCATTTTGGAGTTGTTTGGGTATGGCCATGAGCCAAGGCATAGCTCTTGACTCTGAGCATGGCATGAACTCCTCTCTGTCCCCATGTCCCCAGTGGACGTGACCCTATAGCTATCAGAGCTGCACTCAAACATGCACGTGCACACCACCAAACCCCGCTGCGTTACTTCCACCAGCCCTTCTGAAGCTCTTCTGGGGCAGTCCCACCATGACGGAGCACATCCTGCTTTCTGGTTTGGGTCTGGACCTTTTGCTCCAAGCTTAGAGCGAATGAGACTCACAGATGGGCTGAGTGTTCGGTTATTGCTCTGCACCGCGCGACGGGAGCCAGGACTGAGTCAATTAAATGACAAGCACATTTCAAACAAATAAATGGGGATTTATCTACGCAGACTGCGTTGTCAGCACAGTGGAAGGAGATAAGGCTCAGCTCCCGTTGCAGAGATTTCACACAAATTGATCATTGTAAACCCTCACACAGTACCTAGCAGAGGTAATTATATTTCACACCTTAGATAAATAGAACACATCCTCCAGTAAGTCCTGCTGTCTCGGCAGGGTGAGGATAGATCTGCAGCTTCCCCTGGAACAGGATGTGTGGTCAGAGGTAGAAAAAGTACCAGATAAGGCTGGAATAACATGCAGATGTTGAAATTGCTCCAGCTTCTGCTTATTTTCTGATCAACTCTGAGCTGAGAAGGAGATTTAAAATAACCAACAATCATTTCGATCAATGGCCAGAAAAGTGTGCAAAATCAAAGCAGCTCTGCCTCATTTTTCTATGACTCAGTGTCCAGCCCATGGGAACAGCCTTTACCTGCGAGGCCAGAAGCTCCATCCTCCCATGGCCAAAACCAACAGCATACTGATGATGCACCAACCCCAATTTCATTGCCACAGGGGCAGGGCACCAGAAGCGGCATTGCAGTGTCACTGCTGGGATGCTTCATTAATGCATTAAAAAAAAAATAGTGTAAGGACACCAGGAGAATTTTGAAGGCTGACACCTCTTGCCCGGTTACCACAAGTGATCTCAGCGGCACCTATTAAATCATTTCAGAAAACACCTGGAAACATTAACCAACAAAAAAAATTCCACTTCATGTTTCCATTGGCTCAGATATATGCATTCAACCTTATTTTGAGAAACCAAAAAAAAAAGCAAACAACAACGAGTTGAATTATCATTTGTAGCTTTGCGGTCCCGGTAAAATTTCCCATCGCTTCTCCGGTTGTAAGTTCAGAGAGAATAGGTACACGGGGCGAAGCTGAATCAGGAAATAACAAAATGGGTAGAGGGGAAATTCAACAAGCCCTGTGCGATGGCGGATCTGAGGTCGGGCTCTTGCCTTGGGCCTGATTCCCAGCACATCACACCGGTGTGACCTTCAACATAACCGCATGAGAGAGGGCTCTTCGGTGCTCTGAATCCTGAAATGACTGACTGCTTACTCAGGCAACATCCTCCTGGGCTAATTAGTCACTTGTTATCACTCGTTCTCGTTTCTTTGCTCTCGCGTTGGCTCCGTGGCATGGCACAGCTGTGTCTCCATCACCATCCAGGTGCTCTGCTCAGAGGGCTCTTCCATAGCTTGGGCTGAGCCCAGGGCTCCGCAGGGCAGCTCTGTGCACCTCAGGCTGTTTGCTCACGTGGTTGTTCTTCTAAAGATGCTTTATTTCCCTGGCTGTCCTCGAAGGGCTGCAGAAAGGCTCGGATGCAGTTCTGAAGATGTAAGCAAAAAATTATTTACCTCTGGCTTCTCACTGCTGCCCCACAGCCACTTCTTCTAAGAGGGGAAGAGGTGGTGGCCTCAGGATGTAGCAGGAGAGGTTCATGCTGGATATTAGGAAAAACTTCCAAAAACCAAAAGAGAGGTGGTGCAGTCACCGTCCCTGGAGGTGTTCCAACCGTGGAGATGTGGCACTGAGGGACCTGGCCAGTGGGCAGCGTTGGGGGTCAGTGGATGGTCAGACTTGATGACCCGAGAGGTCCTCTCCAACCTTAATGATTCTGTGATTCTTGGAAAAATTATGTCCAATCCCTTAATTAATTTATGCCATCCTTGAGCCAGCCCTGCAGCAGGAGTTCTATAGCTCTCAATTTCTCTCTCACTCAATTTTTTTGCTCTTAATTGTCCAAATTCAGTGCTGAGCTCAGCAGGGACACCCTGCCTCATTCCTCCATGCTGGGGAGGAACTTGGGGTGGATTTCTGTGCCCTAGCAGCTATTTCCAGTCCATCCCTTCTTCACCACGCTGGTATCTTGTGCTCTCTTCCCTCTTTTACAGTAATACCATTTTGCAAGCAGAAAGGACTAGTCATGAGGACGTAGACGGCTTGCCTCACCAGCCACAAGATCTTCCTAATTTTGCTGAGATTAAAAACCACCCAATACACTGTTTTGTTGGACTCTATGTGCCAGCTCAGGCACTCCATCAATCCCATTCACGTGAGCCAGAGGTGTCTGAATACCTCACAACTGATACAAATACTTGCTGAGAGCAGCTGCGAGATGCTAATCACACACATGTGTGTTGTTACTGTACGGTAATCAATTATGTTAATAGCCCTCATAAGTAACTTTCCTCTTTGTTGTGGTTAGATAGGGGTGTGAATACAATTTGCCTCACATGCTGATGTGCGAGGCCATTCACCTGGCACAAATCTGATTTATCTTGTGTAAACTGGGGATAATTCCATTGATGAAAATGGAAAGTTTTCATTCATTCACGTTTCACCTGTTGTAGTTTTTTTTTAAGTTTTGTGGCTTTTCTTCCTCTTTTGCCTATTCTGGTCTTCTCCAAAATGCTGCCGTGACACGCCAGGCATGTGGGTGCTGAGCCAAGTGCCCATAGGAAATCTGCTGCTCTGAAACACCACCCCTGGCTGCAGGCCAGAGCTGGATTCCTGCTTTCATCTTCGATTTCCCCTGCAAGCATAAGGCAGTGACTCGCCCTTCTCACACTTCACTTTACACAGAGCAGCAGAAGGGTGATGATGACATCTTTTTCTCGCTTGGGTGATTCAAGTGTGATGCAACCTCTTGGGGCAGGGAATCTCATACTCCTCCAGCCCAACCTGTGACCTGCATAGCCATGGCTAGCAGTTTGGCCATTGGTCCCTCCTGGCTCCAGGGATTTATTTGTCACTGCAGGGTTTTGTAGATGGGAAGGCAACCAACCCAGTTCATGGAAGGACCCCATTAATAGCAGAGGTAAGGCTGATGTTTAACTGTAATCAAGACCCAAACAGTTCTTGGAACTATGGTGCCCGCAGAGCAGCAGGATCAGGACCACAGCCATAGGCACGGTTGGGACCACAAGACCTGGAGATGTGGCAGCATCTCGAGGGAGAAAGCCATTCCCATCCCCTGGCACTGTGCCTAAACAGTCAGATGCAGTACGTACTGTTCCACAGGGATTTGGGGGTGTTGAATGATCTGTTTGGGAGCGCTGGGCTCCCTCCTCATGTCAGGCTGGGAAACAGCTGCCAGAAGCATTAACATTCCCAGCTGATCCTCTGGGATGGCAGAAGGCTCTGTTCTTAGTGGTACCCAGTGCACCCAGATGTGAGCACATCAGCAGCACTCAGCACACTAACAATAAACCTGACAAGAGAGGGCTCATGAGCTCAGGGCACAGGGATGCATTCATCACCCCTTCCTACTACCTCCCTCTGTGCCTCAGCACCTCGCTGTGCCCAGTCCCTGTCCCTTGCTGTGTTGTTGTTAACCTGGTGTTCCCACTAAAGCACAGAGGCTGAGTGCTTTTTTATTGTTTGCTTCCAAACTCCATAAACAAGCCTCATTTCCCAGATGGCTGTTTTGACTGGCCAAGTGTAGCTGCTATTTGGACGGCAGGGTGCTTCTTTGAAAACACGAAGTATTCGGATGAGCTATGCTGGAGTGGCGAGCTCGGATCTGATAGCATGGGCCACTTTTAAATCTGGTTTGCCTAGTGCAGCTGGATTTTCAGACTTATCCAAGAACTCAGCGCTGGATCTAGGACATAGCAGGAAGTGCATCCAGCAGCCTCCCAGTGAGTCAGGCTGAGCTGCACCCAGCTCTTCACACACAGCTCTGGCTGGGAGGAAGGACCTGAGCAGCAAGGAGGGAAAGTAGATGAGAACAAGGGGTATGTTACAGAATGGATGATGAACTTTAGATGCTGAACTTCATCAGCTTCCCAAAAGGACCGGATATGCCAGCAAGTGGGGCTGCTTGGAGCTGTTTCCCTGTTCCAGGCAGAGTAAATCAGGATGCTTCCAGATGGCAAAGGGGAAAAGGTCTCACGGGGAGACATCCATCCAGTCACACGCTCCAGAAAGCCACCTGCTGTTGCTCAGTACAGGAAGCCAGCACACTGTATGTGCTCCAGGTACGTCTCACCAACAGCCTGTGCTTCTCCTGAGCTCCCATCCTGCCCCACAGAGCTTCAATCAGCAGGTTTGTATCAATGTTTGGGTGCTCCTGGACCATGTCCTCCTGCTGCAGCAGGCTTTAGGGGGTGGGGGATTCCCTGCTCCCTGCACACAGCCTCCTGCTTTGCTTTTATTCCTTCTGCAGTAAGATTCTTGGCCCCATCCTCTCCTTGCTCCTTCCCTGGGCCACCATCTCCCAGCCCAAGCAGGGCTGGAAGAAGAACTGGAAAAAAGGAGGGTCACTTCTTTAGAGGGTTTGCAGGTGGGATACAACAGAAGCAGGGGTGACTGCTTGCGTGCCTCCCATTTATAAACAGCACAACGGAGAAGAAAAAACCACAGCAGCATTTGCAGAAATGCTTCACCCCTGTAATCAGCATGGGCAGAGAAGAAGAAAATCAACTCTGAAGTGTCCTCCAGGAAACCAACGCCGGCAAAATGCAGCAGAGCAACACTTAATCTTAGCTGTACTGTGTCATTCTTGCATTCTATTTCAGTCTTATTTTATTCTTGTTAAAAGAATAATAATAAGGTAAGGTAGGCATGGGAAAATATGAGCTAGCTGGGGGTTATTTCTGTGAACAGCTGTAGAAACAGGTTTTAACACACAGTGAAAACAGATGAGATCATAACTTTCAATAGGAACGTATTTAATAAACCAAAGGTGGAGAGGAGATGATCCATCGCCTTTATCGAGAATTATTCATTACGATTTATATCAAGGAGGAAAAAGCACTTTCCTACAATCAATGCATCTTCAACGGTAGGTTAAAAAAGAAATGGGATTAATGAGTTTTTGAGAGCTCTCCTTTGATAAAAGCCATCACAGCCCAAGGAACATCAGCCATCCTGCTCCCACTGTGCTCCCAGCCCAGCCCTGCCCTACCCTGGAGGAGCTGAGCAAAGAAGCACCAGGGCTCCTGCACCGACCTGTGCCAAGAGCAGCAACAGGACTGCAGCCCAGCCTGCTGGCACGGCCTGCTGGCACAGCTTCACCCCTGGAAAACACCAAGAGACAACGCTGGTCTCTGCCAGGGGTGACTCCTGAAGCTCGTGTGGCCCTGAGCCTTTGCATTCCTATTTGGGGAAAGAGATTCTGGAAAGTATGTGGGAATGAGGTAGTGGTGAGGAGAGGCTGCCTGAAAACCTTCATCTGGGACAGCAAGGAGAACGGATGTGCAGGCAGTAAGAGGAATTACCCCAGTGATACAGTGCATTCCTGGGACAGCTGATGCCAGCCAGCCCTGAGCAGTGCTAGTCTGTCTCAGCACAGACCTCAGTGCTTCACTCAGCACTGTTACCTCTGGTGGAGAGAATTCTGCTGTTAGAGGCTGCTCACCGGGCAGGACCTACAGGGCCAGCATCTGCCACGTAGCGTGAGTGCCCCAGGCTCATTTATGAAGCAGCCCAGAGCAATTTCTCCATAATGTTCCATTAATGTGACAGCTAAAGCCCTGGCCTGCTGTAAAAACATCACTCCCATTTACATTAATTGCAACCATTTTCATGCAATTTGCTTCCAAATGTGACCAACCGCAGCTTCAGTGGCTGTGAGCTGATGAAGTCCCATTGAAGTTCATCACATTTATCACCCTCTAGCCAGAGTACACTTATTACACTGGCTAAGGACGTGGCTCTGCACCATTCCTTTTCAAGGTACTGACCAACAACCGGTCAGAAGCAAAGACAGAGTGCAGCCCAGAGTGCAAACCCTGCTCCATTTGCTCAAAGAAGCTGTGGATGTTCCATCCCTGGAGGTGCCCAAGGCCACGGACGGAGCCCTGAGCAGCCTGTGCTGGTGGGGGGCAACCAGCCCATGGCAGGAGGCCAAAACAAGATGATCTTTAAGGTCCCTTCCAATCCGAGCCCTTCTATGATTGGATGATCCTGCACCTGACATGTCTTTGGACTTCTTCAGCTCCTGACCAAAGCATCTGCCCCCAGAGCAGCAGCGTCACTGAGGAGGAATGAAATGTCACTTCATGTAAATAATAACTAGCGACTACGGCAACATCGCTGTACTCTGACCAGCTTCTATAATAACACAGAGGTTTCTTCACAACATGTTTGCTACAGTCGTTTGGTATCTGTAGAATCATAGAATGGATTGGGTTGGAAGGGACCATAAAGATAGTGCAGTTCCAAGTCCCCTGCCATGGGCAAGGACATATTTTGATGGTGTTTATCATGCAACCATCCTCTCTTTAAACAAAAATCGTTTCCATAGCGGGGAAATCTTAAGAAAAAGGCATTCTTCCATGTGCCTCATTCACTGCTCAGGGTCCCTGAGGGTCCCAATCATCCTGCTGCCATTGATGCAACTTTCTCCTTGTTTCAGCCTGAAAGAAATATCCTGCAGCCTAGCCATGTAACAGCACGCAGTGTCACTGGGAGAGTACTTCCATTTCCATGCAGCTGCTGCGGTCTCCCTTTCATTACTGGAAGCACTGCTGTGCCTTATGAGCCACAGTTCATCACTGGAAATGAATCTGGAGTTACAACAAAACCAAAAGTCGGAGTCATGAGTCAAATGTCCTCAGCTCATTGGCTGCCTGACAGCATTGCAGCACGAGTTAACCGCAGCTGGGATTCCTTCCTGATAAAGAGCTGCATCACATGAGGCTATTACACACACACCAGTAGTAGCCAAGGATGCCGAACGAAAGCTTTCAGCTCCTATATTTAAGGATCCCAATGCTACTTTTGGAATCGGGCAAAAAATATTTCCTCTCCTGAAGTTGGGATTTCTCACTCGTGGTGAGACGTGACGCCAGATGCTGGCGGGAAGGGGTTTGTATCACATTCATTGCACGCTCCGTGCCCCCACTGGTGAGGGGGTGGGGAATCCACCTCTCACCCAGCTTGGCGCTGGTGCAAACTGGTGGCTGCTGATGCCCACGCTGGGGGAAAACACAAGCACGGCTTGGAGAGAAAATGCAGATTCGTATTTACAAGTTGTTTCAGCAGCCGGTTTTAGTTTGCATTGTGAACTCGCTGGAAGTTGGAAGGGAACCAAGGAGACAGAGTGGGCAGCAGCTAGAAGGCAAAGAACGGCACAACACAAACCTCCTCCTGCAGGAAAACTGTGTTGTGAAAAAGAGGCACAGCTGCAACAAGAAAATTGGACTGAGTAATGAGGGCCGGGAAAGGCACAGCCAAACCGTGATGGGGGGTTTGCCATGCAGTGTTGGCGAACACCTTCATCTCTGCATGACTTACAGATGCCAGGATCAGTCCTTCAGCAACTTGCTGTGTTTTTTGCAACTGCTGCATCCAGGCTGGTAAGAAGAGCCCTGTGCAGCTGGTGTCATCGACCTGCCACAAAACAAGACCTGTGCCCTGGCAAAGAGGTCATCAAGGTGCTGCGTGCCAGTCCCACCTGAGGCACGTCTGATTCAGCAGGAATCCCCCGCTGCTGATGCCAAGAATGAAGCATCTGAAAACAACACCATGCCAACTTTGGCTCCAAAACACCTTCTCCTGGCTGGTAATTGCAGTCTCAGACAGCCTCACCAGCTCCAGCACACTGCGGCCATCCCATTCCCTGCAGGCTGGGCATTGTGAGGACAGCTTTGTTTGGAGTAGCTGACATTTGCTGACGCTTCCATTTCTAGTGACGCCAGTGCAGTTTTCCATCCCGGCCTGCTTGTGACTGCTATTCAGAGCTGAAGTAAACAGCAGCAGCCCCATGTTTACAGTTGCACGCTGTGCCTTTCACTGCTGCCACATCACAGGGCAGTGTGCTGGGGTCACGGACAACGTCCGTAGCTTTGAGGGCTTTGAGGGGCATTAGTCTGTCTGAAGGATGCCCAAGGATTAATGTGAGGGCAACGTATCTCAGAGATGCTGGCAGTTCTTGGAAAGGAAAGAAGAAAATGAGGAATCTGGAAAGCTCAGGTCTCCCATCACCTCTGATCATCACCATGGTTTTCCCGCAGTACCAGAGTGCTGGGTGCTGAGCTTTACAGTAATCATTGCATTTTATACAGGATGCTCAAGGCAAAGTGCTGAGCTTTTATGAACATAATTTACCACTTACAAAGGGGCCGAACTGTTCTGAAAACCATATCCAGATTATGGATTTCAAATACTAGAGCACTTAATCCAGTTTTTGGGCTCATCGTGAATGGAAACGAGCCATTCTTGGAAAGGGAATCTTGGTCAAAGCTTTCCTCCTCTGCTGTATGAGTAGAAGCTGCACTCACAGCTGACACCAACAGACCTATACTGAAAAGCAACAAAACCTGGGTGTGATACTGTTCCCAAAGCAGCAAGCCATGCATCAATGGGACCAGTGTGCACAAACGCCTTTATCTCTGCAGAACGAGGAGCTCAGCTCTCCTCTCCCCACGGTGTTACACCATCACGCTGCTCTTAGTGTCCATTGGGATGCTTTCCCCCTATTTGCACTCAGCAAGAAGAAAAATAGATTTGAACCATAGAATCAAAAATAAGTCTTTTCTAACAACAGCTCTATTTCAGTAGCATACTCAGTGCCCATCCAAAACAAAATCTGTTTGCTGACCGCTAAGTTCTCCCCTGCACAGCTTTCCCTCACTGCTCTTCTCTGGCAGCCAGGCTGTGACTCTGGAGGTGACCTTCCTTTGGGAAAACAGGCATTTGGTCCATGCTGTGGAGGCCACGTGGCTCCTTGTAACAGCTCTCATTACCTTTGCTCAAGGGATATCTTCAGGAGCCGTAGGAGAGCGCTAGAATGGATGCATGGGAACACGCAGCTGTTCTTCCATCCCAGACCTGGCGGTGCCCAACGCGCAGAGGTGCACATTGCAGGACAGCGCTCCAAGGCCACCCTTTTCTCTTTAGCTTAGCACCATCTAGAGGGATGTGCCTGCACAGCCAGGACAGCGGGACACACCAGTTCTATGGCACGCTTTGGGCAACGGGCAGGCAAAGCCTATCTGCATTAGTTTTGGAGCGGGGGAAACCAAAGGCTTGGTAAGCAAAGCTTTGGAAGAGAAGCTCGCTCCTCCAGCTCTCCTTGCTAAAACACAAAGCTGTGTTGCAGCCATTCGCTCCCGTCCTGGCAAAGCACTCTGTGATGGGAGGATGTGTCCTCCAGAAGGGAGTGGTGGCTGTGGGTTTGGGGCAGGACTGGGAGGGTCAACAGCAGGAGGATGTGGAGGGCTTGGGTTTTTTCCAGGACTTGAATTTTACCGCACTTACAGATCTTGCATCACCCATTCCTGCAGGCTCCAGTGACGTCCGGTGATGTGATGGGGAGTGATTCTTAAGCATTAAAAGCAAAGACTGTGGTCCATGCTTTTAAGGGTTGGAACTTGATGATCCTTGGGGCCCCTTCCAACCCAAGCCATTCTATGATTCACATTCATTCATGCCCTTGCCTTTCACTGGCACTGCACAAAAGCACAGCAGGGCTCCCGCTGATGTAAAGCTCTCTGTGCCAAATTACAGCTTTCAGCCCTGTGCATCAGAGCTTTCTCAAACCTCCCAACATGAAACACCGGAACAAGACCACGTGATGTTATCTCCTTGCTATCTCACACCATGATCTTGCACTTTCTTCCGCAGCAGCCCAGGCCGTGGGTTTGCTGTGCTGTGAGATGCAGTGGCTGCTTCCCATTAGCCCCAAGGCAAGGTCACTGAGGGAGGAGCTCAGTTCACTGAGGAGCAATTGGAGATAGGAAGCACACTGCTCTGGCCGAAGGAAACAGGGTTCAGAATTAACCTGGCTCTTAGGTCTGCTCAGGCCTGCAGCTGATGCTCCTCGAGCTTCCTGCTCCCCATGCTTCAAATACACCATGGAGCCATATTCCATCCCCACAGGAGGAGGAGGAACCAGGCTGCAGGGATGCAAAAATGCAGAGGAGAGTGAGGCAGGCAGGCTGGGAAGGACAGCTTTGCTATGCCCTGGAGAAAACGGTTTGAGTAATTATCAATGGTAAGGAAACCTCAAGAGAGCATAAGTGGGATTTCTGCATGGCAAACACGCTGCATATTTTATGGCCTCGGCTTGTCTGGGGAGAAAGTCTGATAATGGAGTGGCTTGAATCACAGCCAGGATACTGGCCCAAGCACCACTCCTTCAACCCATTTGATGAACTCCATTTCTTATGTCCCTTTTGGCTGCACCCCATCACAGAGTCAGCCTCCCCTGGCAGACCCTGCCCATCAGGGCTCCCATCTCATGGAGGTGGGCTCTGGGCAGCCTGGGGAGGGCTATTGGTACAACCCCTGTGATACATCGCTGCCATTTGCCAACTGTTGTCCCCTTCCCCTCAGCCTGAAGCTACACGGCCCAGAGATTGGAAACACTGTGCTGCCAGCAGCACCCAGAGCCACCACTCAGCCCCATGGAGCAGCCCACAGGGTGATTTATTCTGGGGCAAAAAGTGGGCTCATGCAGCCATACCCCACAGTGGCACTGATACCTTTGAGCAGCATCTCCCTGGGAGGATATCTGTGACTTCACATCACCTGGCGCTCCGCTGGGTAACAGAATGCACTGCCGTGTACCAGGGAGCTGTGTGCCTGGGGGTCCTGTAAACTCTCCAGAATATCACATTTCCTGTAGAATAATAGCTGTATCTCTGGGAGGGGGGAAGGGGTGTCTCTCATCACTGATGTTTTAATTAAGAGAACAGGAAGGAAAAGTGAGGCATTAACCATCTGCCTTGCAATAGGGCCAGAGCATGGCAGGTGCCAGGGTGCATTAGCAAGAGGAATCAAACTCCTCCTCTGTGTAAAGTTAAGCTTTATTCAACGCTTAATACCCAGTTAATTGCTAGGTGCTTATTGCAATTAGGGAAGCTGTCTCAGCTACCGGTAATGGAGGGTTAATGGCAACCCCCCAGCACTGTGGATAAGAGAAGCTGCATCCATCCCTGCAGATACCACATCCCTCCCTGGGCATGCTATGTCCCCCTCTGGGATGTGGGGGCAACAGTGGTGTTCAGAACACAGCATGAAAGCTGCTGAGCTTTGTCCCCTCCTTGGGCTCTGCTGGAAAGCCCTGTGCTCCACGCCTGGCCTGATTCCCTCATGCTGACCCAGCAGGAGGTTTTCCAAGCAGCACTCTATACCAAGAAGCACTTCACGTGGCTAATGCACGAGCCATTGCATCCCAGCAGCGAATCCAATTTGTATACAAAACAAACTGTGCTCCCACTGACTTTGCATTCAGACTGCTTCCAAGAAGGTAAAATCAGCCAAAGCAGAGTCTGAGAGCCTGGTTTGTACCACCTGGGTGCACAGCGAACCGGTGACACCCCAGTGCGGTGGCCTGTGGGCTTACAGCACTGCAGTAATGAATGCACGGCAAGTTTGCACGCTTTATTAGAGTCCTATTTCCACTGCTTCTTCCAGAGTCCAGGATGAGTAGTGACAGCCTTCTCTGCCTCTTCACACTGCTGCGCTTGCCCTTCAGCCCCCCGCAGCCCTCTGCCCTGCAGCCAGCAGCGCTCTGTGCTGAGCACGGAGGCCTGGATGAACTGGCATGGGCAGGGCACGCTGCTGCCCTCCATGTGCCCAGAGAGCACCGGACGGGGCAGCCGGCCACTGACCAGCAGCCGCACATAGCAGGCACTGAAGATCACCAGGAGCTGCTGGGCCATCACCTGGAACGAGCACGAGAGGGTCAGTGTCTGCCTTATTCAAACCCTGCTTTTGTCCAACAGAATCAGGACAGAAGCCAAGGACGGATACGTAACTGTTCCACATCCCCTTCTGCTCAGCAGCGCTGGCATGCTGTCCCCAGGACAGTGACATGCCAGACTGGGGGAGAGCAGCAAGGCCAGCACAGGGCTGGGATGGAGTGGCTGGGAGCCAGGCTGCTCGGGGACCCTCCTGTTCTGCCATCACCTCCTCTTGGGGGTTTGTTTTTTTTTCCTGCCATCAGATGGCTGGAGAGCTTCTACCAACAGGGATGTCACCTGCACTGAATTCATTTAGTAGCAGCAAGCAGAAATAAATCAGAATAATCTCTTTTGCAGCTTCTTGCTGAGTGGAAATGAGGACACATTTGTCACTCAGCGTGGCACGAGTGTTTGAGGGCATGCTCCATGGAAGAGATGAGGGCTCAGCATGGCCATACTCAGCCCAGACACGGGCACCAGGTCCTAGCAGACATCTACTTCCAGATAGGGACCAAAAGGAAATGTCTAGCCCATAAAGCAGGCAGCATCAAGGCCATAAGCATGAACAGCTTGGTCCTGTCAGGACTGGATAAGGCATGAGGGGACCTCTAGGTCTGCAGGTGTTCTATCCCATGGGCGATGCCTACTGGGATGAGCTTTGGAGGCAACCTGCCCAGGAGATGCACTGCCCATAAGGGGGTATTTCTCATTACCTCTGGGGGGCCTTCAGGGATGAGGTGGAGCAGCTCATTGCACATCATGGGCTCTTTCTTGAAGCTCTCCCCACTGGATAGAAGAGGTGATTCCTCGCATGAAGTGTCCTCTGCTACTGGAACAGCCACCTCCATCACCACACAGAGCTGGTCCAGCCTGTGCCGCCAGCCCAGCTGCAGGAGAAGGACAGTGTGGGGACCCAAGGAGACAAAGAGCATGATTTCCTACCAAAACTATCCTCCCAGGAGTCAAGAAAAGTACAAGATTTGGGGGTCGTACCCCTCACCTCCTGTCCTGCAGCCACAACTGGCCAGCAGAGTTTAGATATCTATGCACCCACAAAAAGGAAGAGACTTTCCGAAGGCCAAGAGGACAAAATTCCCATCCAGGTACACAGTGAGGTGCTTATTTATTCCTCAGGCTATCTCATTATTTCAAGAGGACAGCTCAAGGTGTCGGCTATTTCAGACAGTAACACCTGCCTTCAGCATTTACCCTTGGCAACTTTCCTTCACCAAAAGTTGCACAGTTGATTACCCAGCTATGCTCACACCACCAGGTCCCAAATAAATTCCTGCCGCACTGGGCGCCAGTAAATGCAGTTTGTTCACCTCCCAGTTTGCCCAGCTCCCAGTTTTCAGCAGAGACAGGCCACAGGGTGGCTGTGCCAGCACAGGCTGTGCCTGCTGTCATTTACCTCTTGTGCCTGCTGCAGCTCTGTGATGTGGGCTGACAGGGACCGAAGGCAGCGCTCGGGGTTGAAGTGCACAAACCACAGCTGGGATGAGCAGGTTAGGAATCATAGAACGGTCTGAGTTGGAAGTGATCTTAAAGGCCATCAGGTCCCACTCCCTCCAGTGCGCAGGGACACCCACAGCTCCATCAGTGCTCAGAGCCCCAATAGCCTGACCTTGGCCATCTATAGGGATGGAGCATCACCAGCCCTCTGGGCAACCTGTGCAACGCCTCAGTGCCTTCACTGTAAAAAGCTTCTTCCTTACACCCAGTCTAAATCTCCCCTCTTTTCGTTGGAAACCATTTCCCCTTGTGCTGTCACAACAGACCCTGCTGCTTCCTGAGAGCAGAGGCACTCGGATGCTGCTGGCTTTGCTCCTCCCTGCAAGGAGCAACACAACTGGGACTCCGCTGTGGTTTGTTTGTTTGTTTTTGCCATAGGCACACTGCTGTGATTCTCATAATAAGACTCATCATCACCATGTAAACATAATACAGTTTCAGGAATAATTGTCTGCCTCAAGGACTAATTTCACTTCAGTCATTTAGACTCTTCCCAGTGGCCTTTGGGTATATCTCAATGCCTATGGATGGGAGAAGAAAAATACCCAATTCTCCATGCCATCCAATAGGAAGAAAAGAATCTTAGAAATCCCATCCTCTGGAAAGCCTTATGGATCACTACATCAGTAAACATTCTCCCCATTACAGAATCACAGAATGCTTGGGTTGGAAGGGACCTTAAAGATCATCAAGTTCCAACCCCACTGCTGTGGGCTGTTTGCCCCTCGCCAGATCAGGCTGCCCAGGGGCTAGGAAAAATTCTGCACAGAAAGGATACTTGTAGGATGCTGTGTGGCCCATCCAGGACATCAGTAATCCCCAGAATTAAGCTGTGTTTGATAAAGAATTCATTGACAGCTGCCAGCCGCACATCTGTATTCATATTTATCTAGGAAAGAATGCAGGAAAAATTAACTTGCTCTATGGCTCTATGGCAAAATTTGGCCCAGCTCAAGGCTGCTCACCACTGTGGGAGTGGGAGCTGTGCAATGGTTGTTTTTTCCCAGCAACAGCAGGTGTTTTGAGAATCCCTTTCTTATTTTCACACATACTTTCCAGGCATTATGACACCTAACTACAACATCCCTTGCCTGAACCAGATCTCTGAGCCTGCTCTAAAAATACTCTGTCCTCCCCCTGCTAACCATGTTCCCCATACACATCTAGGAGATAGCATCATAGCAACACAGCATGGCTTGGGTTGCAAGGGACCCCAAGGATCATCAAGTTCCAATCCTCTGCCACAGGCAGGGCCACCAACCTCCAGATCTGGCACTAGAGCAGGCTGCCCAGACCTCCATCCAACCTGGTCTTGAACACCTTCATGGATGGAGCATACACACAGAATCACTAAGGTTGGAAAAGATCACTAGGGGCATCAAATGCAATCCCAACCCATCCCCACTAACCATGCCCATGGTTCTTCAGTGCCTCGCCTCTAGGCATAGTGACTCCACCACCCCCTGGGCAGCTTGTGCCAACGTATCACTGCTCTTCTGGAGTAGAAACAATTCCTTATATCCAACCTGCACCTCCATTAGCACAACTGAAGGCCATCACCTCTCATCCTATCACTGCGACAATGAGAGAAGAGGCCAATCCCCACCTCACTACAACCTCTTTTCAGGGAGTTGTAGAGGGCAATAAGGTCTCCCCTGAGCCTCCTCTCCTGCAGACTAAACGATTCCCTCAGTCATTCCTCATCAGATTTGTGCTCCAGACCCTTCACCAGCTTTGCTGCCCTGCTTTGGACGTGTACCAAAGCTGCAGATCCCAGCACTTCAGTGGGAGGGAACTCACTCCCCACACTCTCTGGGTCAGCTCACCTTTCTCCGGCGGCGGTCGATGACCAGGATCACAACCACAGTGACAGCCACAGCAGCCAGAGTCACCAGCACGCTGGCCTCCCAGTAGCGCCCGAAGGAGCAGAGCTGGACCGTGGTGTAAATGTTTATCCAGAGAGTCATGTAGAAAATCTGTGAGAACCCAGAGAGATGGATGGCTCTTGTAAAACTTCGGAAGTGAGAGAAGTCAAGGGAAGAAGAGACTTTGCCATAAATTAATTAAGTCGTCTGGGATATTCAGAGAGTGAGGGAGGACATGAGCTCTTTGCAATAATAAATCAAGGAGAGAGGGGTCTAGAAGGACTGAGAACTAGTTTATTATCAAAAGTTACCAATCATCAAAGACAAACTGAATTATTAATGATGACTCATATCTAGGAACGTTTTCAATCGAGTTCTTCCATTTAGATAAGCTATGCACCCACTGAGGAATATTGATAACGTTTGTGATAGTCCTCTCCTTATCGGAGCACTCAGGGCGGTGAAGGGAGATGGACACTGGGCTCAAGGAGGATGCTAAGGACTGGTAAACTCAGCCTTTGCATTAGAAACAAAACAACAAACGGGAAAACAGAGGGAGAGCCCAGCATCCTTACCACAGCAATGGCTATCTGGAATGCCCTGGAGTTGTAGAAGAGGTATCGCCTCACTTCAGGCTTCAGGACTGCCTCCTCGATCAGCCTCCTCCACTCACCCGCTGCCGCCTGCTCAGGGAACCAGGAGCAAGAATCATGGATTGCCTTGAGTGGGAAAGGACCCAAAGGATCACAGTGTCCAACTCCCAGCTCCACGCAGCACTACACAACCCCACGGCCTCCCTGAGCTCCAGGGCTGTGCCCACTGCCCTGGGAGCCGTGCGGTGCCCACTGCCCTCTGGGGCACAGCCATCCCCCAACCCCACCGGGCCCTCAGCTCCATCAGAACGGCTCAGAAAAGGTCTGGTGGGGCCCAGCCCGCATTGCAGACCCGATGTGTGCAGAGGGCACAGGCTCAGACTCCAGCCTCATCCCTATGGCTGTCACTGATCAGAACGCTGCGTGCTGCTTCGTTTGCAGTGAGCGATGCCTGCCTGCAAAGGGCAGGGAAAGTCATAAGAGAAAAAGTGTGTTTTTATGGCAAAGGACAAGACGAGACAGATTGTCCCAGGGACGTTCTAGCACATTGGAGTGCTTTCATGCTCTTCAGCTGAACCTGCGCTGAATGGGTTTCTTCACGGAGCTTTAAGCCAAGGTCATTACAGTTGTCTTGAAGTCAATGAGGGATAGACTGAAATTAAACTGAAACAAACCAACTTTAAAAATCTCTCTGTGATCTGGGTGCAAACGGTGTCAACCCAGCCAGCATTCACTTGCACCAGGGGAGATGACAGGTGAGCAGCTTACCTGAACCCCCAGGGACTGGAGTTTCTCCGCACAAAGCTCCATGTCGAAGGAGGCAGATGAGCAGGTGTTGTCCATGCTGAGCACCATGAGCACCTGGCCATTGCGGGGTTCTGCAAAAACCCAGAGAGGTCAGCAGCATGGCTTTGGCATCTGGGTTTAATCCCAGCAGCTCAGAAGCCTGTGGTGAAGGAAAGGCTGACAACACAGACTGCCACGATGTACTTCGAATGGATGGCATTCCCCTAGAGCTTACACGAGCTGAGCTATGCCAACAGGAAGAAATCGGGGCCAAGAAAGTGGTGTTTTCACGTGAGCTCCTGTTTCACCAACACGTTTCACCCAGCTTTCCTTCCTCTCTGCAGCTCTGGGGACAGCCCATGCCTTGGGGTTGCTTCTATGGCACAGTGCAGTGCTCCCCCAGGCTGCCATGCTGGCCCAAGGGCAGCGTGCACTCCCCTTTCCCTTCTGTCCTGCTTTCATCCTCTATCCTCATCATCTCTTCACTGGTACAGGAGGTGCCAAGTTAACTGAGGCAATGGCATTACAATAGGGTGTGACTGCCTCAAGTCAAGAAGGGAAGAAAAGATGCATCTAGAATCTCCAGGATAATAATGTCCTACTTTTTTTTTGCTGAAGTTAATCCCCAGATTAAGCAGTGGAAGTGATGAGTATGAAGCAAGAATGAAAACAAATGGTCTTAGCCCTTGGGCTGGGCTCTTCTGTTCTCCACGGCTTTGATCAAGGTGCTTGGCATAAGACTATGCCAGGGTACCAAGCTCAGATACCCAAAATCTGCAGAGGGGCTCAGGCTGTGACCTCTGCTGGAGCAACAAGAGCTGCTTCAGCGCTGTGAAAGCAGAGCACGGGGAGGTGCTACAGACAGAACTGCTGAACACTCGGTGTAGAAAAGGCCATCCATGGCACTGTGTTCAGCCCCTGCACAGCATCCCAGGCAGCTACAGAGGCACTGCTGCAAAGGCAGCACTCCGTTAATGGGGAGGAGAGGCACTCAGAAAGCACAGGTCAGGCTTCCCAAAGATTTCTTCACTTGCAAAAAACAATTCAAAGGTTTTGCTTGGCGCTGTGCTCAGCACTGCATTTCTCAGTCACCAGCAAGCTCACAGACCCGCAGAACAGCTGAAGTTGGAAGAGAATCTCGAAGGGCTCTCTGGTCCAACCCTGTTCACTTACCTTTCACCCGCTGCACGGATCCCTCCTTCAAATCGCTGTTACAGTACAGGACGGAGCAAAGCGAGCTGTTTTTCTCAATCCCACTGTCCTGGCTTTTATAGGCCATGCTGAAGGCACCACTCCTTAAGAACTTTGTGCCGTGGCGTCAGCGACTCAGCGCTTCTTGGATCTCCCTTATCTCACAGCACCAGGCGGCAGGCAGCTCGCTCTCCTCGCCGGTGTCCAGGTTGTGAAATCCTCATTCAGACTCCCACTGGCAACTTCCTTGAGATTCTGCTTTCTGTGAGCATGGCAGCATTTTCTAGCCCCGAAAAGAGGAAGGAGAAGAATTCAAAAATCTTGCGGAGACAGCAAATAAAGGGTGAGAGCACCGAGCACCACGCAGGTGCTAACAGTGCAATATGCACAGGCTCTCCTCTTGCTTATTTGGATTACAGGAATACCCTATCACAGGAAGGAAACGGTGCAGATAAGGAAGAACTGTGCACCCGCCGAAGCAGAGGAGAGCAGCAGCAGAGCAGGAAGCAACGTGGGGAGCTCTGCTCATCTTCACCCCCACAGCAACCGCCGTTCCCATGGGTTTTCCGGGGAATGCTGCAAGGATTTTGGGGTGGTTACGCAAAACAAGTGCATGGAAGGCTTTGAAGTTTACTTATCTTCCATTCTTGCAACTCTGCTGCCAAAGCTATCATTTAATTTTAAGCTTAACTCCACCTTTTTGCACCGGGAGATTGGTTTGAGGGTCCCTCACTACAAAACAGTTGAGGTTGGAAGGTACCCCTTGGGATCACCCAGTCCAACCCTCCTGCTTCGAGCAGTCAAATAGAGCACACCACCCAGGATCACATCTCAGCAGCTCTCCTTCCAAAAGGACCGCTGCTTTTTTTTGTTACTAATGGTTGTTGCTGCAATCACCCCTTTGCACAAAGCCAGGATAGCCTGGACTGTCAGACAGGAAATTGAGGCAAGGGAAGCAACACAAAAGGTTCATATGGTTGCAAAGAAAGAACAAAATAACTGCAAAGGCTGGAAACTCAACGCTTGAAGAAGCCAAACACGGTGCTCTTTGCGTAAGAGGTGTGGGTTGTGCATGGGGATGGCCTCAGCACCCGCTCTCAGTGCTGGATATGGAAGGGAAGCCTAATTACAAGCTGTCACATTAAGTTAAAGCTGGGGCACTGCTCTCTGTCCCAGGCACCTCGGAACTGCTGAATCCCGTGGGAGCATCCAGGGCAGCTCCTACAGCCACAGCCTTCCCCAGCACAGCCGAGCCCAGAGACAACAGCAGCATTGCTTTAAGCCATTTGTGCAGCACAGACCTCACTTGGCTCCACTGCCTCTTATTGCTCCCATGCATGGAGCTTGACCACACACTTCCCCGCCTGCACTCCCCAGGTCTCTTCATCTTTGTACACCTCTTATTTTCACACAAAGCCATTCCCTTTGCCTCCTTGCCCCTACAGACCCTCCAAGCCCCAGCCAACCTAGCCCCACAGCTGCGTCCTCACTACGGAGAGCCCACCAGCGCCATACCTCATCCAGCTGTGCTCCTGGGGTGCAGACTCTGCTCCCTCCTCCTCCTCACTGCCCCACACCGCCCATCACTGTGCCCTGCAGGTTGGGGAGGTCCCACTGCTGGGATGCACAGCGCAGGCGAGCGCCTGCAGCTCTGCGCTCCCATCACCCCGCGCCACAAGCACTGACTTGCAAAACCTCCCCTGTGCATGTGACTTTTCCCCCAGGCTCGTTTCAGAGCTGTGGTTTTTCTTTTTTAACCCTCTAGAGTTTCTCAAAGCTGTTTCCCCATCAGGGACAGACTCCTCTGCAGGAGCTGAGGTTGCCTTTTGGAGGGTGGGAGTTGTCAGCTGGACTCAAGGAGGGCTTCGGATGGAGCAGTGGCACAGTCGGAAGGCTCTGCTCTTCCTTCTCCACCTGCCAGGGTTCAGTGAGCACACATCCTGAAGCTGCATCAAACGAGTTGGGGTGAATACCTGAATCAGTGCTATGCATCAGCAGCGGAGCTGGAGGAATCCAAAGGGGTGAGCAAAGATCTCCAGGGTGAAGTTGAGCAAATGGTCACAGAGACGGAGATAACGGGGTGGGAACTGCAGCTCAGCTCTCAACAGGAGGCTGCTCTGATACTGAGGGAAGAGAAGGTTTCCTGCTGGCTACTGTGCTCCAGAGAATGGAAGCAGGATGGGACTCACAGCCAGATGGACCTTCCCAAAGCATTGTGGTTTCTAAGTCAAAAGAGATAGGCTGGGAGACAGAATGGGATTGAAGGCTGAGGTGCACCTTCCTGGGGCTGACAGTAAAGCTGGAGGGACCCCAAAGGCTGGGAATTGAGTCAGTCAAATATTAGAGCAACAGCTAGTGAACGGTTAAAAAAGAATAACAAACCCTGCCATGCTTCACTGTGCAATCTGTGCACACTTCCTGGAGAAAACCCCGCTCCACTTCGGGAGGGCTGAACTTCTGCAATCCTCCTGGCTCCAGACATTGCTGAGCAAAGTGTTCATTAAATCACGTGGCTGCACAGGGAGCAGCACTGCCTTCAAACCACTGATCCATACGGGACATCGTTTCCCTGGGAGCTGGTGGCTCACACATAACATCACCCAGGTAATGAGAGGATCAGATCCATCTTCTCACCGGTGTTGGTAGCTCGAGGCTCAGCTCCCATCCCCACCCATACCAAGCGCTGCATTCTTCTCAAGCACTCCTTACCAGATCTGGCTTTGCTTCCTCCTTCTTGCCCACGCACGGTAGAATTGGGTGATCCAAGTGCTGGGAAAGAGCACTGTCATCTCCCTGCAAAGTGCCCGAGGCACAGCTCAGTGGGGGCAACAGGCTTGGCAGCAGCTGCCCTCATTACCTGCACACACAGCACGCGCCCCTGGCTGAGCAAGGAGTGCCTCTATGTGTGCACTGAGCTTGGCGTCGTCCTGTTGTACCAACACAGCTCACCCTGCCAAGGTGGGAAGGGGCAAAAAATAACCCAAATGCAGGTGTTCTGATGAGGTCTGCAGCCATCCAGCTCCCTGAATGCACTCATCTCACTGCAGAACAGCCAATAAAGCATTCAGTGAGTAATCTATTTCAATCAACAGCACATATATTTCACACTCAGGCTTGACAACAATCCAGGCATTGCACAGATGTCCTGTAACATTCCTGTTCCTCCTATTAATGGTCCCAGCAAAACTTTAGCGCTAAGCAGCCAGGAGATAGAAATTCAGCCCTCTGAATTATGAGGAAAGGTTGAGGAATCTGGGCTTGTTTAGTTTGGAGAAGAGAAGGCTATGGGGAGACCTCACTGTGGCTTTCCAATATTGGAAAGGAGCATATAAACAAGAGGGGCTACAACTGTTTATAAGGGTGGATGGTGATAGGACAGGGGGAATGGTTTTAAACTGAGACAGGGCAGGTTTAGGTTGGATATCAGGAGGAAGTTTCTCAGCCAGAGGGTGGTGAGGCACTGGCACAGGTTGCCCAAGGAGGCTGTGGGTGCCCCATCCCTGCAGGCATCCAAGGCCAGGCTGGATGTGGCTCTGGGCAGCCTGGGCTGCTGGTTGGTGACCTGCACACAGCAGGGGGTTGGGGCTGGGTGAGCACTGTGGTTCTTCTCAACCCAGGCCATTCTATGATTCTATGAGACCAGCACCAAGTACTGCAGTTACAAAGCAAACACAGAGTCAATCAGTAAACTAGGAAGGTGTTTGGGAAGTTAGGAGAAGGAACAAGAAATCAGGAAATCTCTGCCTGTAAAGCAGACGGAGGGCTCTGGCAGCATCCCAGCATTGCTGCTGCTGCACAGAGCACAGCTGGCAGCCTCTGGAGCTGCTCCATCTGCAAAGCAAGGAGCAAAGAGCCTGCACCCTGCAAGTAGAGATCTTCCGAAGAAGACCACAACGAATGGCAGCCCATGGCTTGGATGGGTACACTCTCGGCTGGGTAAGGAGCTGGCTGGAGGGCCAAGCCCAGAGAGTGGTGGTAAATGGAGTCAAATCCAGTTGGAGACCAGTCATGAGTGGAGTCCCCCAGGGGTCGGTACTGGGGCCTGTCCTTTTCAACATCTTTCTTGATGACTTGGATGAGGGCATTGAGTGCACCCTCAGTAAGTTCGCAGATGACACCAAATTGGCAGGGAGTGTTGATCTGCCTGAGGGTAGCGAGGCCCTGCAGAGGGATCTGGACAGGATGGAGAGCTGGGCCGAAGCCAACGGGATGAGGTTCAACAAGATGAGGTTCAACAAGACCAAATGCCGGGTCCTGCACTTTGGCCACAACAACCCCAGGCAGCGCTATAGGCTTGGGGCGGAGTGGCTGAAGGACTGTGTTGAGGAAACAGACCTGGGGGTACTGATTGATGCTCGGCTGAACATGAGCCGACAGTGTGCCCGGGTGGCCAAGAAGGCCAACGGCATCCTGGCTTGCATCAAAAACAGTGTTACTAGCAGGAACAGGGAGGTCATTGTCCCCCTGTACTCTGCACTGGTGAGGCCGCACCTCGAGTATTGTGTTCAGTTTTGGGCCCCTCACTGCAAGAAAGACATTGAGGCCCTGGAACGTGTTCAGAGGAGGGCTACGAAGCTGGTGAGGGGCCTGGAGCACAGGCCTTATGAGGAGCGGCTGGGGAAGCTGGGATTGTTCAGCCTGGAAAAGAGGAGGCTCAGGGGAGACCTCATTGCTCTCTATAACTTCCTGAAGGGAGGTTGTGGTGAGCTGGGGGTCGGCCTCTTCTCTCGTATAATTGGTGATAGAACTAGAGGAATGGATTTAAGCTGCGCCAGGGGAGATTCAGGCTGGACATTAGGAAATATTACTTCTCGGAAAGGGAGGTCAGGCACTGGAATGCACTGCCCAGGGAGGTGGTGGAGTCACTGACCATGGGAGTGTTCAAGAAACGTTTGGATGTTGTGTTGAGGAATATGGTTTAGCTGGGAAGTATTGGTAATGGTTGGACTGGATGATCTTCTAGGTCTTTTCCAACCTTGATAATTCTGTGATTCTGTGATTCTGCGAATCTCTTCCTCACCTCCATCTGCGACAAGACACTTTCATTCCTGTGCTGTGTTGTGACAACTTCGTTTCAAAAATAAATCACAGGCCAGTTCTGTGTCCGGGAGGTTTACTCAAATTTTCACATCCTGTACAGAGGTTTATCAGCTGTTTTGTGCACTTTGTTTCACTTTTAGTTCAGTTTTGCACTTCTCTTTTTTGAGAGAGTTCCATGCTGTCCGTTTTAGATCATTTAGCCCATTTCTCAAGATCATTTTGAATTGTAATTCAACCCTTTGTGCTGCTTATATCTCTGCCCAGCTTGGTGCCCTGGAATTATATTATAACTGTACTCCCTATTCCATCGCACTGCATTAATGAATATATTACAGAGAACCTGATTCCAGGAATGCAAACATCTGCTTGCAAACAGCAGCTGCAGTCTCTGCCATGCAAGTTGCAGCTGTGAGCAGCAGCCAACACAGCAGCTCCCATTCTATTTAATGAAACTGCATTTTCAGCAGGTAACTGCTCCATCAGTTTATTGTGGGTTTTTTTTTTCCCCCAGTGAGCCTTAATGAGGTGAACAGAATTGCTGAGAGCCTTGTCTTGCCTTTCCCCTCTCCCTGCACACAGCCTTCTGCTGCAGGCTGCGTTCTGTCAGACGGCTCAGCAAAGCTGACAGATCTGACAGTCATTAAATGCAAAATCTTCATTTCACAATATTCCTAAAATACATGTTTCAAATGAAGAAAATGACACTTGCATTAAGCGTGGCTCTTTTCTTTCTCCTTATTCCTGTGAAGACTTCAAGCACTCTGCTTCTTTTTATTATGGTAATGCAAAAAACCTTTTTCTTATGCTTCAAATTTAAGGGAAAAAAAATAAAGAAAAAAAGAAAAAAAGATGCTTGCTGTGTGCCTCAGATAATGATTTGGCTATTGATTCAGCAGATGCTTTATTAGATTACTTTGCGACAGCCAAATGTAATTTAATACCTATTTATTTCCCTATTGTTCCTATTTTCATATTTTTCCTATGCCAGTCTGAGATACAATCTTTTCTGCATGAAATTAGCGTTGTCTCCTTTCAGCCTCAAAGAAAGATGAGACTCACCTTTCTTTCTTGGAATGTTTTGAACTGCTTTTTTACAGCAAGATGTTGATCTTCAGGGTTCTCAATAGTCTTTCCTATTGAGACCTGCAAGCCAAAACTTCAGCTGCAATCAGTTGGTTCAGGTTTTTCCATCTTAATCTGCACCAGTGCAAGAACCCCTGGTGCTGGGCAACAACTGAATATCACAGCCCACTTGCCCACAGTTGCCACTGCCCAGTTCCTCCCAGTTTGCCTGTGCCTCACAGGAGGTTCTCTATCTGGAGTACCATAGGATGGCCTGGGTTGCAAAGGCCCACAGTGCTCATCCAGTCCCAACCTCCTGCTGTGTGCAGGTCACCAACCAGCAGCCCAGGCTGCCCAGAGCCACATCCAGCCTGGCCTTGGATGCCTGCAGGGATGGGGCATCCACAGCCTCCTTGGGCAACCTGTGCCACTGCTCCTGCAACAGGCAGCAGAAAGGAGATGCTGACCTTCAGGCTGAGCACCACCAGCTGAGCAGGGAGCAAGCTCCATCAGCACAAGCAAGCCTTGAAAATTGAACTCAGGCTTCAAGCAGCACAAATGTGTCCTAATTGCACCTCGTACTGCATGTTAAGCTGGCCAGATGACGCTGGTATTTCAGTGTTAATAAGCCATTTGTCCATCTGGTGCTTTCCCCATAGTACAGAAGACAAATTTTCTCAGGGATGTTTTAGAAATGAAAAACATCAACTATAAATATAGGTCTGCATAACGTCTGTATGGGAACTGCTGAGTCACGGCCTGAACCTCTGATGGATCACCTGAGGTGAGCAATAAGTCAGCCCTGGGAGCACAGGTGAAGGCAACTCACCTGTGCTGCTGGAAGGGGTGGAGCCTGGCTGCACCTCTCCTAGACCCATTTAAGAGCTGACCAGCAGTGGGGAAGGATCTCTTTCTGGAGATCCCTCCTTTGGAGTTTTACAGTGAGCTCAGGATGCAGGTAAGCATCTATCTATTCTCTTCTGGCTTAATAACTGCTTAGCCAAACTCTCTGGTTATGCTTCATAATTCAAACATCTGTACATTCATTCATTGTACGATGTCTGAAAAGGAATCCCACAGAAATCCAAGTTCAGATCATTGCTGATGAACCTGAATGTAACCGGTACCAAATCACGCTGTGTTAATCTCCTGACGTGCCCATTTCAGCCAAGGAAAAGGCTAATTTGAACCAGGAGAGAACAGCCCTGGTCACTCACTTGACACTGCATGAACAGAACAGGACCTGCACCAGATGCTCTTTACCTCCCTTTACAGTACCAGGACTGAGCAGGACAACAATTTGTCCATATTTCCAGGGGTCAGAACTTGAAGTAAAAGAATAAGAGTTTTATACGTGCTTGAAGCAGCTTCTGAGCCCTTTTTGAGGGCAAGCTCCAACTCCTTACATTTTAGGGTTATCTGCATTTAGGGTCACATCTGCCAGGGACAATGCAGACAGAGCAGCAGTGGGACTTTGAAGATAGGTTTGCAGCTAGGATTGGCCTCACTCTTCTTAACCAAACTTGTTGCATAACAGGAGGAAGCCTGGAAAAATCAGACTATAAAGGCAAGAAACTGAGCAACTCCAGACCTCTGCCAGTATGAAATTGTTCCCTGCAGAGCTGAAATACAGGCTGCGTTTCAGTACAGTCTGGCTTGGGCCTCCCTTCCCACAACACCTCATTGTAAGATAAAAGAACTTCAGTTTAAAGCAACTTATCTAGATCACAGAGCCAGATTTCCCAGTGAGCAGCAACTGGAAATGCTGGTTTCTGTGTGGATGTGCACAGCCAGGTAATTCTCAACAGGTACATTTCAGGGAAGCATTACAGGAAATTGATATTGAAACTTCTGCATGTTTTAAAGGGAACGTACTCACATGCTGTGTTGCCAGTGAGGGAATAATCTGGGGAGCATTTCACACATTCTTTCCTTCTGGCTCTTCCTCATTGCAGAGGGTAAGAACAGAAAGTGCTCATTTAACAAAGGGAAACTTATGAACTATGAGAAAGTGGAGGCACGCGCTGTGCTTGTTCCAGACAAAGTCAGTCTCCTTTTGCTGATAAACAAACTGGATGAAATTGCTAATTACAGCCTGGAGCTACAAGGACTTTCACAAGCACCAATGTGCCGCAGCCTGACCACCTGTTCTCAACAGGAGGAACTGTTTCAACTCCAAAGGACAGACTAGAATTAGCACGGCTGCAACCTTTTATGAGGCCATAGCACTTCTCTGGCCATCAGATGAGTCTGATTAAAAGTGCTTTGATTCTGTTCGCATTGCACAGACCTGGCGTTTTCCCAGCCTGACAGATTCTACTTCGCAGGAGCTTTTGTTTCACTTTTACAACCCATTTAATAGCCTCAATTCCTAAAGAGATCCTTTAAGAACTGGAGTATGCTAACATAAAATATAACAACAGGCAACAACACTGCATTCTCTTTTGTAGCGCAGCACTTCTGCAGGCAAACACTTGTTCCTTCCATCCATCCTACCTTCCTCCCTCCCAGCTGCAATCTTACCCTGCGGGTCTGAGCGGCTTTTCAGTGCTGCACTGAAGGTCTGTGAAAATCCAGGCTGTTTTGACTGAGGAACAGCATCAAGCTTCCTCCTCAGACAGGCAGCTGCATTAATTGCAGCCCTGATCCACTTCATGCTGACTGGGGTCTCTTCTTTGTGAAAAGTATTAAATTGAACTCAAAAATAAAAAAGCAAAGCTGTATTTTAATATTCTGCTGGGCTGGAATAAACTGCTGAAACACGAAAGCTCATGATGTATTTGTGTGTATTCTTGATTAAAGAGCTAGGAAGTGAGGCATGGACAGCCCTAACACTTATTTCACACTGTTCTGGGAATAGCAGGATGCTACATGACCTTGGTATAAACAAGCAGCCACCAGGGAAGGATAATTACTGCACAGTGCCTGGCTATCAAACTATACTATTGAACTGGCAACGTTTTATTTCTCCTAATAGTTCAAAGAACATTTGTTCCTGAAGGCTTTTGGAACAACCTAGCAGGTAAAGCATCAGACTGGAGCCAAGAGGAGGAGATCTGTAATGGATTTTAAACTTACCTGCTGTGACCTTCAGACATTTGTTTTATTTCTTGCTCTCTTATTAATACTTGATACTCATTCTTCAGAGTCCAGACTCTTCATGCAACAGTGAGTCCTGCTGGTACTCTCCGAACAATTTGGTTGTTACAAAAAGACTGATTAGAAACTTTTGAGTTAAGTAGAGGTTTTTACTTTCAAGTGTCATAGTGCCAGACTTGTAACTCAAGCTAACAGCAGAATATACAGAGGATATTCAATACAGAGAAACTCAAGCACCTGAACATTATCAGCCAGCACTGTACAGCCAGAGAATTCTTATGAAGTTTAACCTTGCACAAATGCTAACAACACACAGAAAAAATGCATTTTAGTGAAAGAGAATACATAGGTCCGGATTACAGACTCAGGCCAGCTTTCCCCTTTCTGCTTCTCAGAGGGCAGCCTTTCTTTGAATACTATCCAGAAAACAGAAAGCATTCATCTGCCAACTTGAATATATACTTAATAACTTAGCACAGATTTGATACACGTCCATTTAATGTCTGGATAAGCTCTCAATCTAGAAAGAAACTAACAGAAGTCAACGAAATACTGATGACCTACAACTCACTGAAATAATTTAACACCTTTACAAGAAGAACAGTTACAGTATGGCTATGAGCTGTACATTCCACCTGAAGCCCAAATGTTACTGGCAGCATTCCTGCTATGCTTTATCCCTCCTTCCTGCGCTACCCGTTGATGCGGTAATTCACGTGGATTTCGGGTTTGATGTCACACACCAGGGACAACAGCTGGGAGAGGACCACCTCCCGGTTCTTCTGGAAGTTCTGCTGGATTACACTCATCTTTTCCTGGGTCTCCTTCTCGACTTCAGTAGTACAGCTGCCATGAGATCCAAGTGCCTACAAACAGCAAAGGGAAGAGAAAGCTTACGTGCAAGCTGTTTGACAAAGAAAACACTGACTGGTTCCATATTTTGGTGTTCTGTACTGCCTTGTTGCATCTCAACTGTCTCTGATGAGGAAATAACTGCAGGAAGAAATAGGAGTACGCCTGGATTGTCCTCTCAGATTTCCCACAAAACACATCCTAGCTTATCGTAACAGTCTACATCTTTTATCTTCTCTTACTCAGTAATTACCATGTTTGGAGTATGAGCTTCTGAGGAATGCATGAAGTTTTAAGAGGAGGTTTTTCACCCAGAGGGTGGTGAGGCACTGGCACAGGTTGCCCAAGGAGGCTGTGGATGCCCCATCCCTACAGGCATCCAAGACCAGGCTGGATGTGGCTCTGGGCAGCCTGGGCTGCTGGTTGGTGACCTGCACACAGCAGGGGGTTGGAACTGGATGAGCACTGTGATCTTTTTTAACCCACGCCATTCTTTGATTCTAAGTCAATGATTTTGACTTCATCAAAAGTCATGACTTCAATGACTTCATCATTTTGACATCACATTCTATGATTCTAAGTCACCAGTCCCGCTGTACTGGTGACTGAAACTGGGAATCCCTGGGCACTACTATCATAGACAGCACAGATAAAGTAATACTTGTGATTTAGTTTAAGCTCAGACTTTCTATCATCTGGTTGCTTCTGTATTTTGAGAATCTTTCAAGAAATCTAACTCCTAAATATAATCGTGGTCCAGGTCTATTATAGTCTATTATAGCTTACAGTGTCTCCCTTGACCAGTAAGCAAGGGCAAGAGAAGTCCTGTTATAAGTGCGTGTATGGGAACTGCTGAATCACGGCCTGAACCTCTGACTGATCACCTGAGGCAAGCAATGAGCCAGACATGGGAGTACAGGTGAAGGCAATTCACCTGTGCTGCTGGAAGGGGTAGAACCTGGCTGCACTTCTCGTAGACCCATTTAAGAGCTGACCAGCAGTGGGCAACAATCTCTTTCTGGAGATTTTTTGGAGTTTTACAGCAAGTCCAGGACACAGGTAAGCATCTATTCTCTCTTGGTATAATAACTGGCTTAGCCAAACTCTCTGGTATGTTTCATAACTATAATATCTGTACATTCATTGATTATACAGTGGGGAAAACATGAGCACAGAAAAGCTGAGACAAGTAATACACTGGGACTGAATTCAAAAACTTCTCTGGAGAAGGATAAGTAAAACAGAACCGGCTGTCAAGCAGTGAAATCCACTTTTTAGCTTAGAATTGCTCACAATCACACACCTAGTGAACCAAGCTAATAAAGGATTTTAAAAATACTGACCTACACTGATTGGCAGGAGGAGTAATTACACAGAGAACAGAGGGCATGGTGTGCTAACTAGAAGGACAGAGAGCAGAGTTGCTCGATCAATTTCTGAAGATTTCAGAAGAAACGGTAGCGGTGCACAGCAAGTGGAAACATTCTACCTGCACTACAGCCCTCACCAGGAAAGGGGCCCTTGGTTGTGCACCTCTGAGGAACAGCTCTTCTTACTCAAAATGAAAGGAAAATGGGAAACAGTAAGCAAAACTGCTGAGCGTAGCACAAGCTTTACAACTTCAGGAAGAGTTGTGTCTCCAAAGTTTCTACCAAGTTAGCATGATGGGAACCAGCCTGTCAGACAAGGAATCTGCTCAGTGTTTTCTGACTGAGTCTGGGGAGAGGGAGACCCATCAGGGCTCAGGCAGTATACGAGTTCATTAAGTTAACTCATTGCCAGTTGATATTCCCAGCTCTTGGGATGCAGCACACCATCACTGATTCATTTCCACCGATCTCTCCAACATGTGACTGTGTATCAGCAGAAGGGAAGTAGGCCTCTGGCAACATGTTGCACACTGAGGGCAGCTCTCAAGGCAAAGGGGCAGGACAGTAACAGCACGATGTAGTGAACTAACCGCTGCTTCCTTGGCTTTGAATTCCTTCTCCCTCTGCAGGCGGTACTGCTCAATCTCTGCCTGGGCTTCTTCTTTTGCCTGCTTCAGCCTCCGATTCTTTCCTGTATCCAAAGAACACACGTGCACAATAAAGAAAGCCCTGCCAGCCACTCCAGCTACCTGATACATCTACAACCCTACCACCCCCGCTCAGCAATGAGCTTCCTCCAGCTGTGTGAGACCACGGACGGCTCTGGCTCTGCTCACACGAGCGAGCAACGCCTCAGGGTGACCCCAGACAGCAGAAAGAACGTGAAATCCCGGCTTGCTTTCAGTCCAGCTGTGCAACGCTGAGAAGCAGCCGGCTGCCGCACGAACTTCCCTTCTGGACGTCCCACCACGCCCAACCACGGCAATCAGCAACACGGCCCAGCCACGGCATCAGCTCCTGCGCGCTGAGGCCCAGCCCAAGGCGGAGGCTCCCCTCGGGAAGCCTGAGGCGGCCCCAGCCGGCCTTCCCGGAGCCGCACAGAGCCGTACTCACGCTTCCGGGCCTCGGCCACTTTCTCAGCTGCCCGCTTCTCGGCCTGCAGCAGCTGCTGGATGCCCTGCGACTGACTCGCCATGGCGACGCTCCGCTCCCAGCCGACGTCTGACGTCACCGCGTCGCCGCGTCACGTGACCGAGGCTCCAAGCCACGCCCCCCCCGCGCGGTACGCTCGTTAGGCCACGCCCCTCGTTTCAAGCCACGCCCTCTCCGTTTCAAGCCACGCCCCCTCCGCCGCTGTGCTGCCAGAGCGCTTTTTTTTGCCTCATTCATTCTGTAAGAGAGGCGGAAGATGCGGGGCAACGAAGGGATTCGATTATTATTATTATTATTATTATTATTATTATTATTATTATTATTAT
>JAPSGF010000020.1:7938282-7952417 GCA_035772895.1 Perdix hodgsoniae | reverse complement strand
ATTATTATTATTATTATTATTATTATTATTATTATTATTATTATTATTATTATTATTATTATTTATTTTAATGGCGTGGCTTTTAACCAGCGTGGCAGTTCAGCACACTGCAGCGCTTAACGTGATCGCAGTTAATATACCCAGAGAATCATAGAGTGGCCTGGGTTGAAAAGGACGGCGGTGATCATCGAGTTTCAACCCCCTGCTGTGTGCAGGGCCGCCAACCAAAAGGCACAGCTTAATGCATCAGTTAAGTTAAGCTCAATGCTTAACTTTACAATGGGGGCCCCATCCCTGGACCTGCCAGGGCAGCCTGGGCTGAGGGGAGCAGCCGGCCCATAGCAGGGGTAGGGCTGGGGGGTTTGTGGTTCCTTCCAGCCCAGCCATGCTGTGATGCTCATACAGGATGCTCTTTGCGCGCCATTAACCCGCCGGGAAGCTCTGTTTCCCCCTGGGCTGAAGCATTTCCTGCTCCAAGTAACCGTTCCCCCCCACTGTGCGTGGTGACTCATTGCCATTCCTCACATCTCAGGGACCCCTGGCAACCCCAGCCTGCCGTGAAGGTGCTGGCTTGGCCCCATCCCAGCCCTGGCATCCCAGTAGCAATATCAAGCCCTGAATGCGATTCCTTGACGCTTTTTGGAGCGTAAATCACCATTATTGCCAGGGTGGAAGTGGCAGCACCGAGGCAGTGACTCACATCCCTGCGGGGAGGGATTGGTGGTGGCTGATCCACTGCTCCCGTTCCATGTGATGGAAGGGACGTGAGACAATGAATCAAATGTGTATTTATAGAGTGGGATGAGTGCGTGACAGGGTGACCTTCAGCAGGGCCTGGAGATTAACAAAATAGGGCTGTCAGCCCGGCCTAACGCTCAGCTCTGACCATCAATCTGAGTTTACATTAAGCCTGGGGATGGGGCAGTGTGTGGCGGTGGAGCAGGACGGGGCTCCTGCAAGGCACACTGCACCATAGCAGAATGCTTGGATGCCCCGCAGCTCGTTGGTTGCAGAAATGAAACCACCAGGATGTAATTTTCCTCCTGGATGATTGGGATTTTCAGACTCGCTGCTCCCAAGATAAACACACACTTTTCTGCTACCAGAAATATATCCTGGCTGTAATTGCATGGAGTTTTCAGGGAGAAATCCCTCCACCAGTACAGCTCTGGGTGGGCAGAAACCACATGATGAGTTTTTGACAGCTCCACTTTGATGCTTAACAGGTGAGGCGACAACAGTTTGCATCTAAAACAAGGCTTCCTTTGGTCCTGCTGCTTTTTGTTCCAAATCCAACTGAAGCCTCGTGGTGTGGGGTCACACAAACACTTGTGAATGTCAGAGTGTTCTGATCCACTTCTCACTTCACCCTGCAAGCAACCATTTCTGACTGCGAAGGATGGATTCCCAGCTCTCAGACCTGCATTGGCATTCAGAAAAGAAACGCTTCTATGACTCCAGCTACAGGCAATGGCTTTATAATTAAGCAGCACCACGAGTGCTTCTGAACTTGTCTTTTCTTCCCTCAAGATTAATTGTAACAAGCTTGTCACTCGCTATTACAGCACAAGGGCTGCTGCTGCAGCTGGCATCCACATCCCTCTATTTGCCTGGTGCTGGTTTCTTGCACCACAAACTCAGCTTATCCTCATTTTCTTGTACCACACGTTCACAGTGGAGGTCTGGTGAAGCAGCACAGGGGAAGTTTAGCAGTATTGCAGAGATGCAGCAGGTTGGTGGGGATGGCTGGGAAGCAGGGAGTGCCGTTCTGCATGGTGTGGACTGGGCGAAAGCATTTGATCTGTCTTTGGTACCTTCACAGATCATTTCCATGACATTAAATATATTTTTTTGCTTAATCCTTTTGTTTTTCTTTTCTTCCTCCCCGAGGATTTGTTTTCCTGCCAGCCTGGGAGGCTGATTTTCATCTCGGAATGCAGTCTGCTGCTTTTCTGCTTTGTTCTGTGCTGGATTCTATCTTCAGGCGTGTGCTAAAGCAGGTTCTGAATCAATAACTCAGAAGATGCTTCTGGAATTGGGAAGAAAAGAATAACTGATCTCTCTCGTCTTTGTTTTCCTTTTTCTTTCTACACATAAAAAACAAACACAGCTTCTGCTGATCCTCCAGCCGTGCAGCACTCCAAGACCTTTCGTGAGGAATGAGATTTTAAACTGTGTTTGGCTTCTTTCCAGATCAGGTAATTACATTTCCCTTCTTTAAACCCCCCTGCACTTTCAGCTGGATGTGCTGTTACTCTCCATTCCCCAACTTTTTTTGGTTTTGCTCTGCAATTGTCTGTTCTTTTAAAATGGTTTTGTCTTCGTCACCTGGGAACTGAACTGGTTTCTCTCTTCTGAGCTTTAATTCATTAACACAAACCACTGAGGCACTGAGACGTCGCAACTGTTCGTCGTTGATAAATGATTGTTGTTGAGAGTTTAGAAACTACCCATGAATAATTAACTGTGATTCATAGTTTGAGGGCAATATTTCAAGTTTATGAGCTGAGTACTACAAATCCAAGCACAACAGAGCGATGGAATTTACAGAGAAAAATCGACCAAAGTGTACAAATCAGTGCTGCCCCACCGGACCTGACTTACACCAAATGCTTGGCCCCAGTGTCCCAAAGTAAGAATGAATATTTCATTTTGGTTTTTATTTTCTTTGTGATTGAGAGCAATCCAAAGCCTACAGTGGTACAGCTGCGGTGATAGACTCATAGATTCATAGAACCATAGAGTCGTAGAATGGCCTGGGTTGAAAAGGATCGTAATGATCACACGATTTCAACCCCCCTGCTATGTGCAGGGTCTCCAACCAGCAGCCCAGGCTGCCCAGAGCCACATCCAGCCTGGCCTTGAATGCCTGCAGGGATGGGGCATCCACAATTTCTTTGGGCACAGAATCATTGAGGTTGGGAAAGACTGCTACAGTCATCCAGTTCATCACCAGCCCATCCCATGCCTGCTGGCTGTGTCCATTCTTAATCACACCAGGAGAACAGCCTTAGGGCATAAGAATATAAGAGCAGAGGGAGCTGGGGACTCTGATTCTGTATTTGTTTGTTGTGGTGGAATGTCAGCAGATTGTATACATTTCCTTGTGTGCAAGAAATCTCAATCACAGAATCACAGAATTGTAGGGGTTGGAAGGGACCTCCAGAGATCGTTGAGTCCAACCCCCTGCCAAAGCCGGTTCCCTACACCAGACTGACCAGGTCAATCTGTATTTCCTTGACGTCTCCCAGTGTCCATTCGACATCAGGACTTGAGTGTCCTCTGCAAGGGATGTGACTGGGAGGCTCAATGCCTGGGAAGCAGCCAATGCTCCTGCTGGAGATGCCACACCTGGTGCTTGCAAATCCATCGGTGTCCTGGCACTGGGAGCTCCCATGTCCTCTTGTCACAGCAGCCATGGCCACACAGGCTGCCTGGACCAGGAGCTGAGACACAATGACAGCAAAACCGTGTTATACAGAGATAACATGCAGTGCCAAAGCTTTGACTGCTGAAGGCAACTATCACTTCTTATCAGCTTCTGTGAGAGCACAGGTGTTATCAGCTGGGAGGAACCCCCTCCTCAGTGTTTTCCCTTCTGTAAAACCTCTCCTTTTCTTTGCAGTCTGACTTCCTCTGCCCCAAACCACTGAGTGATGTCAGTGTGAAGCCACTGCTTTCGGGCGCTGCATTCCAGTGATGGATGAAATGAACTCAGTGTGTATCTATTGCTCTGTGCTTTGAGAGGCGTTTGAATAAGTGACAGACTGCAGTGTAAGTCTCATTCATTACCAGCTTTGCTCAAAAACATCAAGTGTCTGGGGACTCTCTTTCATTTGGATGCTCATTAGGGGCTCTGGAGGATTGGAAGAGATATGCTGCGATGCCAACACAAACCCATGCAGCCTGCCAATGCCAGCACTGAGCTGAGGGTTCTGGGTGCTGGGGGATGCTTCTCCATTGAGAGACACCAGGCAGCTCCTGCAGCTCCACCAGCAGCCTGCTGCTCTCACTTGGCAAAGCCCCACACCTCTTTTTGCCTCCCAGTTACTGCAGAATCAAATCCACTCAGCTCACCTGAGTTACCCCCTTGCTCTCTCATTGCTCTCCCCTCCCCAGACCCAAACCCAGCTCTGCTTCACTCGCTTTAATTGCCATTTGCTGGACAGCTGTCAGCTGCAAGGCAAAAAGAAAAGTCCGTCTATTTTCTGCCCACCTCATCCATCAGTTTCTTCCGGTGTCAAGCTTGCTGCTGCCAGGAGGGCTCTTCAGCATCTGGCTACCATGGAGCGAGCCCACGGCCATTTGGTTTGCTGCAATCATCTGCTTAATTGGGTAATGGGCAGGGCATGAGGGCTGAGCTGCATGACATGTAATGAAATTGGAGTTCAGGAGGTTTCAGGACATTAACAGCGTGATTAACCTGCAACAACCACAGTAACAACTTGATTATCCAGAACAATAAATCATCTCACACAGGTGGCCTGGGGTTTGCCTTGCTTGGGTGTTGTTTTGTGTTTGTTTGTTTGTTTGTTTTCATCTTGGAAAGCCATGTCTGCGAGATTATAACAACTTCATACAGCAATACCCAGGATAAGACCAAAAGCACTTCATTAAACTCTATTTTAGGAACGCAGATGATGGAGAAGGGGAAGCCTGCTAGCTTTTAGGCCTTTAGGACACAAGCCATGCAACAGCTTTCATCCTATTCATCATATTCATCCTATTTCCCTGCCCCTCCTCACCACACCACACTGGCCAGTCCTTTTTCAGAGGACTCTGAGACAGACATTTCTGGGTCTGAAGCCATATGGCTCTGGGCATGAAGGGCATGGGCAGGAGCAATGCATAACCCATGGGGTGAGCTGAGCTGCAGAGCCCCTGCATCCCAACTGCCCCATCAGCCCAGCTGGCTCCTGGGTTGCACTCCTCTCCGTGCAAACAAGGAGGGCTGACATCAGTCTCAGAGCAGAGCTGATTTTGCTGCCAGGCATCTCCTGGGTGGGGTCTCATCTCTGTACTCCTGTCCATGCCCTTCCACTGGTTGATTCACACCACAACACAGCAGGTACAGCTCCAGGCACTCTGGTGCCTAAGATACAGCTGCTCCTTGGACTGAGGTTAGATGCTGAGCAGAAGCCTGGGTGGGCAGATGGGACAGGAAGCACCAAGCACTG
This sequence comes from Perdix hodgsoniae, assembly GCA_035772895.1. Classification (NCBI taxonomy): domain Eukaryota; kingdom Metazoa; phylum Chordata; class Aves; order Galliformes; family Phasianidae; genus Perdix; species Perdix hodgsoniae. The sequence continues at coordinate 7,947,240 of JAPSGF010000020.1, read as the reverse complement.
CAATCCAAAGGCCACAGATCCATAGAGCTGGGTCCAGTTTCCCAGCTCTTCCCTGGGACACTTCCCAGCACAGCCAGGAACAATCCGTTATCTCAGTGACAAGACACAGGGTCCCAAGAGAGATGTTACAAATCCATCTTGCGGATAATAACATGATATACGAACACAGGGCATTACTGAAAGCATTCCTGGCCCATCAGCACAGTGTGCAGAACGGCTGTGACTGTGGCGTAGCTCTGTGCTCCCCCCCAAGCCCACCTGAGCTCCAGCAGTGCACATCAGCACAGCCTGGTGCTGTCAGTAGGATTCCACAGCAACCCTAAAGCCCATGGCAGAGCAATGCTCCCGTGAGAACTCCTTTGCTGTCTTAGGTCTTTAGAAGCACCGCTGGTGGTTTGCCAGCATGTGCGTGTTCTGTCCCCACATCAGGTTTTCTGTTGCGTGGATCTTTTCCCTTCCTTTTGCAATCAATATGTCTGGGCTTAGAAAGATGATAGTGATGGAGTTCAGCAGCCAGCTCAGATGGCAGCGCTGCGGCACTGCTGTTTGGTTCGTGTCTACCTATCGTTGGAAGAACAGGCTCCAAAGGTGTGCGTGCACGGGGGTTTTCAGTGGCTTTGAGGTTTCCCCTTTGAGACAAAAGGGCTCAGTAGTATCAGATGACTCCACTGATTGTACCTTGCAAACAAAGCAGAATTTGCAGCCTTTTACTTCTGTGGCTGGTGACCTTTATAGTGTGGACATAACGCCGGTGGGATGCCAGTGTAATGACATTGGGGGCTCAGCATGGTGAGCTGTGTATTAAAGGATGGATGGCCAAGTTAACCACTGCTGCATTGGTGGGAGCTGATTTATGCAGCAAAGTGGTGCAGCCAAGGGGAGGTCAGGCATGCATAAAAATAGAAACTCTTCCCACCTTCACTGCATGCATGAAGCATTAAATAAGGACTGACCCTCAGAAAGAGGCTTTGGGTGATCCTGCAGCTTCAACAGCCAAATGTATTTGCCTGCAGCTTTTGCATATCATTTCCCCTAAGTCTTCCATGGTTTGGTTTTGAACCATGGATAGAAAAGTTTCACTGGCACCCAGTGCCAGCAGGAGTGTGTCCTTAGAGGTGCGATGTGCCAGCAGCCCTGCACTGCCTGATGCTTGCAGTTCCCTGCCAGCATTGAGCCCAGCAGAACCAGTGCCATTCAGCCTCAGGCTCCGTACCTCAGGTCTCAGATCTGCAGGCCCAGCTGATGGAGCCTGCAGGACTCCTTTGGAGCAGAGCACGCAAAGCCTGCCTGTCTCCAGCAGCACAGCCCGGCTGGGTACCGCTGTGCTGGGTTTTTCTGTCCAACAGAAAAGACAAGAAAGTGAATTTGTGATAAAAGGGGGAAAAAAAAACCCAAAAAAACAAACATGAGAACTTTGGCTTTGCAATCTCATCCCACTGCAGGGCAGGGCTCTGGCTCAGCTCTGTTTCAGCCAGCCCAGCAAGGGGGATGAGATCAAAGTTCCTACCTGTACAGGGTGCCCGTGGCTGCAGGAAACGTGTCAGGCTGCCGTTACTGATAGTGAGCAACGGCTGTGATGGGCAAAGCATCCCCTTCAGTTCTGGTCCGAGTTTATTGGTGTACGATGCCTAAACCCTGGGATTGTGTTGTTTGTCTGCAGTGCTCCAGGGGATCAGCCTCAGAATTACAGATGTGCACATCCCTGCCACATGCAGACTTGGAGTTGTGTTCAATAACGGGTGATTTAAACCCTGCATGTCCTTCATTTCCCGTGCTCCCACAGCGCGTGGTTGCGATGTAATTTCCTTCATTCTTAATGAAGAAGTTTGTCATCAACTCTAAACATTTAATATATACCAAGTGTATCTATGTATATACACACATCCATCCCCTTCCTCCTCTCCCTTTAATTTAGGGAGCATCTCATTCAGGGCTGACGCGCTGAACAAATTGCATCTGCCTCGCTGAAATGCCCCATGTATTTCATTACAAAGCACTCTGGCTCCTCTCCTTAGTCCCTTTCTCATGAATGATGACTGGTATTTAAGTGAGCATTTTCTGGAGCGTTCCATTCACTTTAATTAAAAGCTAATATTTATTGAGCCAGGCAGATGTGCTCTACACCAAAAGTCTCCTGTTCTGCATTGCCAGTGTGTTCCACAGCAACCAGCATGTAATCACCACCAAACTGGACTAAGTACTATTGATTGTGCCTCTAATAGGGGATATGATTCTAAGGGACTCGCAGGAGCGGGCTATTCAAGCTCATTTTATTTATTGATTGAGGCAACAGAGGCTGTAATCACACGTGGAAGCACGCAGCCATTTGTCACGCAGCGCTCATTAGAAAGGCGTGCCCGATGGCACGGAGTGGAACAAAGTGAGGGCATCCCTTTGTCATCATCCCATGGCACACAGAGCTGCCCCAATGCCTCCCATTGCCACCTCCTCCTACACGCTGCCTATCACAAACCACCCCTTTGGCCGTTCCTCCTTTCGCCTCTCCGTGCTTTGCTCCTTGGTGCTTTGCTCCTTGATGCTCTTCTCACCTTGCTGTGAATTTCCACCACAGGTGCTTGAGCGCAGAGCCTTTCTCTTCCCCATTAAATCAAGGAGTGCTCAATCAGTCCCGCGTGCTCCTTGTCACATCATTAGCCGTGTTGACTTTTATGCTATTTCCCACTTAAATCTGGGCTTCGAGTGTTTTCTCTCTCCAGTTGGCTCTGAAGCAGAGCGCGTTGCGGATTGAAGAAGATTGCCACTTCGGGAGGGCGCGGGGTGCTCAGCCCTGCTGTGCTGTGGGAGCTGCAGCCTCAGCCCTGAGTGCCTTCAGTGAGGACTGCATGTGCTCGTGCCAAACTTGCTGCTGTCGGGAGGTGCACTGATTGAAATGAACCCAGAGGAGCGTGCAGGAAGGGCGCCTACTGAGCCCAGCAGGCTGTGGGCACCACCAGAATAAAGGAGGGAGGGGAAAAGGATGGTGGTGCTGAGCACTTGGCATTTCCGTGTCCCCAGTAACACAGATGGGGGCTCACAAACTGCAGACCTAAGATGAGTTTGGGCTAAATCCCTGCCGGGGTAACTGCATGCATTGCTACTTGGACTGTGCAGCTTCAGCAGCTGCTTGCTTCTGTGCAATGATTTGCTCACAGGGCAGCAGTCCTACAGGCGCAGCACCTTCTGCTGCTGCCCCAGAATGAGAGAAAGCAAGAGGAGCCCAGGTGATGGAAAGCTGCAGCCCCTGGTGGGCAATGCTTGGTAAGGAGGGGGGTGAATTCGGTGCCCTCCCCTGCTGCTGGAGCTGAGGTTGCTCTGCAAGCCTCCTGCTGTGCGTGGGGTAGAGGAAGGATCAGGAGCTGCCTCTCTCCCTGCCCATCTCTTGGCAGCTCTCCTCCTCCACCATCCCCAGGAGTTCTGGTGCCAAGTTTTTATGCAAAGCAGGAACAGCTCGTTAGCCGGTGTCCAAAATCCTTCTCTCTTGATGTTAAAATGCAGCAACTGTGTAACTGAACAGAATGTTCTGGTCAGGTTAACACTTCGTACAGGTACAAACTGGCTGAGAGCTGCAGAGCACCGAGGAAGGAACTGATTCCATCTGCACGCTGTGTCAGCCTGAAAATTGGGAGAGGAGCCCAGGCATCCTCACCTGAACAGCTCCCAGCAGTGCAAGGTGGGATGGGCAAGGACGTAGCTTTATATTTTTTGCACTTCTTTTATTCTGAAGGTCTCCAAAGGTTGCAGAAGTGGCACCTCTATAATTGAGTCCTGCACTGGGAGCAATGATTTGATTGCTTCACTTCTGCTTATGTGATGTAAAGATTGTTTTCGACTGTCTGCTGATGGGCTGTGGTGGAAAGCAGAGCACAAGATATGTAACTGCAAGATTTATCAGATAGACCAGCACTTAACATATCCCTGCTCACTGCATCCCATTACATCTCCTCTCATTCAGGGTACCATTAACACGACAGCATTACTCCAGGCTCTGCTCACAGCACAGGATTAAGTCAAAGCTGAGCACCAGCTGCTTGAGATGCAGCAAAATTCATCTCTACTTTCCATTAGCGGGGAGCCACAAACAGGAACGAGGCAACAAGTAACTCACAGAGGAAAGCTAGAAAATTAAATCTGTTGTACCAAAGAGAGGAAGATTTAGACCAGAAGAGAATGCATTCACTGCACAGCTCCCTGCTGTCATCCCTGAGCTCCAGCAAGGGCAAGGTGATGGGGAGGAGCAGCTGCCATGCAGCTGTCCAGGTGAGCAGCTGTTCCAAACGCACTGCAAAGTCTGTTGCCCTCATACAGCTCAGGATGAATGAAGGTGTTTTTATTCTGGGCTAAATGAGGCGTTTTCATGTCAGCTGGTAATTGATCTCGTGTAATCTAGCTGCTGCCTCCTGCTGAGGCAATGGCTGCGCTGGGGGGGAGATGGGAGCATTTCCCAGCTGTGTCTGCAGAGAGGATCCATCTTGGGGATGCAAGAAGCAGCCACCAGTGGTCCCACTGGCTGAGCCCAGCTCCAGCATTTGGCTCAGTTGCAATGGGCAACTTAGCAGCAGCAAGCCTGGGGCTGAGCCCTCCTTCCTCCCCTCCCCAGATGACAGCGTCTCCTCCTTCAAAGCATCCTGCGCTGCTTTGTGGATGCAGGTTTGGGAGTAAAAGACCCCAGAGGCTGCGCGTGCTGCTTCCTGCTCAGTAGGGAGACTTCATGTTGAAAATGAGTGAAAGATGAACCATAGAATCATAGAATCATAGAATGGCCTGGGTGGAAAAGGACCACAGTGCTCATCCAGTTCCAGCCCCCTGCTGTGTGCAGGTCACCAACCAGCAGCCCAGGCTGCCCAGAGCCACATCCAGCCTGGTCCTGAATGCCTGCAGGGATGGGGCATCCACAGCCTCCTTGGGCAACCTGTGCCAGTGCCTCACCGCCCTCTGGCTGAAAAACTTCCTCCTCATATCCAACCTAAACCTCCCCTGTCTCAGTTTAAAACCATTCCCCCTTGTCCTATCACCATCCACCCTTATAAACTGAAGTGATGCACCGAAAATTTACAGCAAGGAAACTCCATAGGGGGGAAGGGGAGTGGGATCCGTACCTGGCTGCTGTGTGGGAGCCGTGCTGACAGCAAGGCTGCCGGGCTCCATGTCACAGACATCCTGCCACAGGGAAGAGAACAAATATTTGAAAATGTAATCAGTCACCGGGGAGCTGTGGCAGGATTAAACGATGACATAACACGCTTGTCTTGTCTCTGCTGCCTGCGCTAATGAGCATGATTTGAGAGCATTAGAGATGTATCCACGGGCATTACTGCGTGCGAGTCGGGGGATCACAGCCTTAATTAGTCTCATTCCATGGCAGCTGCCACTTGCCTGCCCGGTGCAGGCAGTGCTGTGTGTGCTCTGGGGCTGGGCAGGCACCGTGCTGCTCCGTGGGACACATCTCTACGTGGGATGCTGCTGTGGGAATGAATATGGCAGAGGTCAGCATGCAGAGATGTAGGTGAGGAGATGCAGAGGAGCATCTCGTAGTGTGGCCTCAGATGGCATCGCGTTCACTTGGTAGAAGGAAATAAAATGACTGATGTGATGGATGAGATGCCTGTGCCCTGATGCATTTAATCAGTGGCGGTGGGCATTTATTGCATTATATACTACCAATCAATAGTGATTAGTACCTCATTAACCTTTTCTTTTCTTTGGATTGTCTCCTTGCAGTGCTGGAACGGCAGGGTCCCTCTGCCTCTTGCAGCTTTGAGGGCTGCAGGAGATGAGAGCTGCTGTTTCTGGGGAGGATTGTGGTCCTGCAGAGCCCTCAGAGAGCAGCAGGGAGCAGCTCCCTCCTTCCTCAGCCACCAACCAACACAACCTTAAAGCAAATGCTTTCCCAAAATGGAATTGTTTTCATTTGAATCGCTTTGACTTCAGGTTTTCATCCGTGGGAAAGCATTCTGACAGAGCTGAAACAAAACATTTCAGGTAATAGAGTGAAGGTATTGCTTTGTTTGATTTGGGTAACTTTTTACATAAGCAGTATCCAAATACAATCCTGTGGAAACAGTCCATCGTGGTGGTCTGGAGCAGAAATATTCATCTTCAATCTTCTGCACAGTGGAAAACAACAAGGCTCCCACCTGGCTGACTGCTTCGGGCTGGGATTGCTCACAGCAATGGCACTGAGCAACGTGAGCGCATTGATTTCTAGGCATGCAGCTGCTGAAGGCTGTAGAAAGCATCTGAGCTCCTGCCCCTCTCTGAGCTCCTGTCGGCTGGGATGCATCAGACAGAACTGCATCTGATTCAGGGTTGGGCTGCCCTGCTGTGAGCAGAACACCTCCATGCTCAATAACAGCCCTCAGAATGCGCCCCCAGGATGCGGACGGAGCACACATCCCTGCTGCGTGTAGCACCCAGCGCAGAGGGAACCTGTGCCCGAATGATGCTGAGTTCAGCTCCTGTGGTGCTGAGGAGCTGCTGCACCACAGTAAAAACTCACAGACTGTTTCTGTTGCCCAGAGTGAAGCACTCAGTTAATTCTTGTCTCTGCTGAGGAGAGCACCTGCTCGAGCCGTGCAGACCCATGCAGGGACAGGGGGTTGGGAGCCCATCTGCTAAACAGGGATTTAGCCAAGCTGAGTGCCAGCCATCCCCTGGTGCTCCCTTAAGGACCACAGCCACTCCCACTCCCTCGCTGCCCCTCCGAGCTCCGTCCAACTCTGCAGCAGGGAATTCCCAACCAGAACAAAGTTTCCCCCTCTTCTTGCTGTGCCACCTTTTAATTAGGAGCACAACTGCAAGTGGGAACACACAGCTCACTGCTCAGAGCGCTGGAGAGCGATTACAGCGGATTAAAGTGGAAAGGTTAGGCAATTCATTCCTAGCCTAGCAAACGCTTTGGATTATTTGGTTCTTGAAAAAGGAAATAACACCTTTTCAGCTCTCATTAGCTCTATGGTGCCCTGCTGTACAACCTAGGGCTGGATGCGAAGCATGCAGGATCCAGTGGTGTTAGCTCAGGTCCTGCTGAGCCAGGGGTGAGCACGGATTCACCCTGCCTTTGTCACCCAAAGTACGGCTTCCATGAGCCATGCTGCCAGTGATTGTGAGCCCTGCTCAGTGCTGGAAGCTCTGGGAGGCATCACCCAGCACCAAAGGGCTGTGCCCAAGAGCTGGATGAGCCTTTTTCCCTCTGCTCCAAGCCTGCCTGCTGTTCTCAACTGTGTGGCTTAAGTGCTTAAAGCAGTGGGAAGGATAAAGCCCCTGAAAATTAATCTGCCTTGCTTCAAGGTTCTATGGGAAGACCTCCATCTCTTCCTTCTCCAAGGAGAAGCAGCGGGTGTCCCCAGCTGGGCAGCATCAGGTGAAGGCCCAACTTGCACTGTGTCTGAAGAACATCTTGGGATCAATGTGGGAATGTTTTATGAGTCAGCAGAACTCGAGCAGTGTTACGTTCAGCCCTGCTCCAGAGCGCAGCCCTGAGGGATGTTCAATGCAACAGCAGTGGGATGGGCAAACAGCCCCCAGCAGAACCCTCACAGCTGCCAGATAATGGAATTCTTCCCAAGTGCAGCTGTTGACTGCTGTTGACTCCGTACGTTGACTTTGCATCCATCTCTGTTGGGTAGCGTTGGGTTCAAGTCTTCAGCTTTTTGATAGATTCCAGAGTAGCAGAATGTCAGAGCGCAAATCCCAGCCCTGGGGAGCTTTGGGTCACTGCATGGCAATGGTTCTGCAGTGCCAAGGAAGGCCTGGGCTGATGTGCTTGGTGTCTCGTAGGACAAAGCAAGGTTGGAGGCGCCCAGGCCGTGTGCTTGTGGGAATCATAGCACTTCCACAGACGAGCCCTCAGGAGGGTTTGCTAAGCATTAAAATCACAATTCAAAGACATGCAATACCTTGTTTGCCCTTCTCCTCTTGTTTGGCTGACGTGGGAGTGTTTTTGTTTTTACTCTCTTTCCTGTCATATTGTCCCCTTTTTTTTTCCTTTTTTTTTTCTTTTTTCTTTTTTTTTTTTCCATCAGTGTTGACTGTTCCATCTGCTTCTTATTTATCACCCACAGTTAGAACCTGAATTTCAATTACCAATCTGCTCTGTCGGGTTCTCTTTTAAGCAAGGCATTGAAAGCCCCAACAAAGCCTTAACACAGAAAACTGCTTGTAATGCAGCTGTTCGAGCTTCTCCATCATATCCACGAGCAAAATGAATACTTCTGCTATCGAGATGCATCTGATAAATTAGGTTTAGTCCTCCTTGACGGCAGCAGGTAGACAGCACTTCAGCAAAGATAGAATGATTTTGAATGACTGAGATGGAAAACACTCTTTGCTCTGGAGATGCAAAAGACACCGAGGACTCATGTAGTGAGAAATAATTTATCTAGAAAGTGGGAAAAACAGTCTCTGGGACGGTGAGGTTGGGTTGGATGCCAAGCTTGCCATTGTGGGTTGTTTCAGGGCCAACTACAGAGCATGTCCATCTCCATTCCACAGATCCTTTGTCCAAATCCCACTGTTATGGGATTAAAACGAAGCTCCTGCCAAAGTTCTCCACTGAATCACGGCTGAAGGGATGAATTCCAGTGCTACCCACATCTGGGTAACATCTTCCTGCCCAGAGCAATGGAAAAAGCTCCAGGCGGGTCAGGTAACGGGGTCAGCAGGCTGAGCTCAGCCTGTAACTGATCCCACAGCACTGGGAGGGGTGGAGGTGCTGGGGGAGCCATCTGGTGCTGCTGAGGAGCGGTTCTATTCCATTCACCCCACAGCGAAGGAGATCCATCCATCCATCCATCCATCCATCCATCCATCCATCCATCCATCCATCCATCCAACGAGCTGCTCACCGGTCTCAGCCTAAGGGCGGTCACCCCGCGGGCCGGGGGGCGGTAATTAGGGCCGCGTTAATTGCCGCGGGGCGGGGCTTGAGGGGGGAGGTGGGGGGGGGGGGGGGGGGGGGGG
>JAPSGF010000020.1:7914016-7931283 GCA_035772895.1 Perdix hodgsoniae | reverse complement strand
TTTCTTTCCTTTCTTTCCTTTCTTTCCTTTCTTTCCTTTCTTTCCTTCCTTAACCTGGAATAGGTTTGCAGGGGGAGGACTTTGCTTTGTGAACATGGGCCAGTCTGACCTGAGGAGCAGCAGTGAGAGTGCTGTGATGTCTGCCTTACCCAATCTATAGCAGCAGTGCCATTTGGCACAGGGTCTCAATGAAATGGAGGATGAATGTGGCCAGGAATCCTCATGCCACAGCACAAATATCAGTGCTGCCAAGCAGAGATGTTCTGAGCAGCTATCCTTATGCTCCTGCAGGGTCCCAGGGCCCTGCCAGCTCCTGCTCTTGTGTCTCTTCTTCCACCAGGCTGCTCTGTCCCTGTGGTACTCGGCTGTCACCTGCATGCATAAAACATCTCCCTGCTGTAGGAGAGCCCATCTCCTGTGGCCTCATCAGCAGAGCTTCAGGGGGATGTGAAAAGCCCCGTGTGAGTCTCTAGCTTCTCATGCCTGGAAAGTTTGCTGCGTCTGTTTCTTGAATGCCTCCAAAGGCAATGACTGCCACCTCCAGGGCAGCCTGTTCCAGTGCCTGACCTCTGCTTTGGGGAATAAATTTTTCCTAATATCCGACCTGAATCGCCTTTGGTGCAACATAAGGCCATCACCCCATATCCAACCCCCACTTCACCACAAACTCCTTTCAGGAGCTGTAGACAGCACTCAGCTCTCCCCTGAGCTCCCCTTCCCCACACTGACCCATCCCAGCTCCCTCAGCTGCTCCCCATCACACTCGTGCTCCAGACCCTCACAGCTCCATGCCCATCTCTGCACACTGCAGGGCCTCCATGGCTGAGCTCGCCATGGAGCAGCACAGCAGCCTTGGCTGGGGAAGCTATGGGAAGTGGAAGTGCTCTGATGGGGCTGCAGGTTTCACAGCCCTCGTTCCAGCTCTCCAGGCACGTGGTGACCTCAGGAGCATGTGACGGACTGGCAGCCAAGCTGCTGTATGTGATGGGGAGGTGGTGAGCTGGATCCTTCAGCTCTGGCAGGGAGGAGCAGGAGTGATGCCAGGCTGGATCTGGGACCCAGCCAGCCCAGCAGTTCTGATGACATTACATTTTGCCCGTGAGCTGCCAGAATTGGTTCTTCACTGTCACGAGCTTTGCTCGGCAGCTTCTCTGCGCAGTGGGGACAGGAGACCTTGCAGGGGCAGCTCATCAGAAGGACGCACGTATGGAAAAATACAAAGCAGCTCCTTTCTGAGAGCAGATCCTGAGAGTTGATGTTCTTGAGGCCTCGGAGGGATCAGCGCTTACAGCTGTCCCCAGAGATCTCCCATAATGTTAATGTTATTTTAATAAAAGCAACGTCAGCTCCTCTCAGTGAAAGTTGGGGAGGCAGGGGAGCAGTTGCAAATAGCCTTATCTGCATCTCAAGGCCACCTTAGTGCATGCTGTTCGAAATAGATTTATGTATTTGTTAATGGCTGTGCTCATTCATTGCTGGCTTGTACTGGGAGGGCAGCTGGTGAGATCATAGAGTCATAGAATGGCTTGGGTTGGAAAGGACCTTAAAGATCACCCAGCTCAAACCCCTTTTCTGCAGGCAGGGTTGCCAAGCTCTTGATGGCTGAATTTCTGGGCGTGCTGTCAATGTCTGCAGGGCATCAGGAGCCTTGTTAAAGGTGGAGCTTGGGACCCAGCTGGGGGGGGGCAAAAGTGCTTCTTTCCCAAGCACTGAGCCCATTCAGAGGGTGCAGAGAAGGGTCACTCTGGGATTCAGCCCACGCTGGGGTTCCCTGCAGGCATGTCAGTGCCCTGTACATGGCTTCATCTGCTGATGGGGAAAGCATATTTTCTCTGTCATCGACAGCAGCACGGCCTGGGCACTGTGGTAGTTCAAGAGGATATAAAAATCTGAGGTGTTTCACTGGCTTTTTCTGTCTCTCATTACATTCTGTAGGTGTGCAGGGTAGCTTGACATCTTTCAGCCTCGAGGAAGGACAAAGCCTGTCCTGTCGCTCCAGGTCCCCAAGGCGGATCGTCCTTCCCCATCCATCGTCATTCAACTCCCTCTTCTCTGCGGCTTCTCTTCCAGGTTCTGAAAGGCTGCAAGAAGCTGAACCTGTCCGTCCATTCGGTGGGACGCATCCCGGGGGGCTACGTCACCAACCACATCTACACCTGGGTGGACCCGCAGGGCCGCAGCGTGTCCCCACCGACGGGGCTGCCCCACCACCAGAACAGCTCGCTGCGCAAGGACGGCGAGAAGAGGAGCCACCTCCAGCTCCTGCAGGAGGGAGATGAGAAAAAGGTGAGCGAGGGGTTACCCGCTGCCATGCAGGTGGCGATCATCTTCGCTGACTTTGTGGGTTTTTGCTTCCTTGTGTGCTGCGAAGGCTTGGGACGGAGGGGTGGATGCTCTCCGAGGTGGTGGATAGGGAACCTGTTGGTCCTGTGCTAGAAGGAGATGCTATTGCCTCTCTGCTGCTCATTGGATATCCAAGTACTATCATATGAGTGAGCGGCCCGAAGGCGTGGGGTTACCCGAGCCTCAGTATTTCCATCTTGCCACCTAGAGATCACCCAGCACTTCGACTGTGTACCCTCAGCTCTGCCTGGAGAGGCTGTAAGGGATCTGTAAGCTGGAGGCTCCCGCCTCAGCCAGAGAGGGGAAAATCTAATACAGGATGAAGGAGTTTGCTGTTGAAATATTCATGTTGGCCACAAGGGAGAAGGGCCTATTATTTTTTACTTTAAAGAGGAAAGAAAAGCAAACTGCTGCTGGTTTGCTAGTGTCCCCCACCCCCCACCACTCAGTGTCACCTTGATGCAGCCCCAGCAGAGCAGATAGGCTCTTTGAAGCTGCAGGCAGGAGGTGTTGCTCTGCACGTCGTTCCTTTGCCGCATGCTGGGTAACAACACGGAAGCCTGAAGCTGTGTGAGCCCCTTTCCAACGCTGGATGTACAGGGAGATGTGATGCAGGGCTTGGATGCTTTTGCACAAACTCACTCTCGAGGTGTGAGGGGCACCGTCTCCGCGTTGCCCTGTGTGACACATTCAGGTCTGAAGCTGGCTGGAGAGACTGTCCCTGCTCCAGGCTGTGCTGCTCTGGTGCCATTGCTGTGATGCCATTTTATGTGGCAGAGCACTGGGGAGATGTGCCAGCCTGGAACGCCCATGCTTCGTGGTACTCCCAGCTCGTGGCATGCTGCCTTCAGCAGCATTTTGCCAAGCTGTGAGTAGCTCCCTGCTTGGCTTTCCCCAAATCTCTGCTCGTTCTTCCACTCCCTGGCACGACCCATAAATGGCCAAGGCACTTCTGTATCCAAAGCGTCCTGCTTTGCCAGCTGGCAGGGAAAGGAAACCCCACCATGAACGTGGTCCGTGATGGAGAGGGGTTATTTGGTCTGCCTGCCTGTGCCATGGGGCACAGCACGTACTTCGCAGAATCATTTTGTCCTGACTTTACCATACACCCCTGAGAGGTGAATCCATCCCTACAACAGGATAACGGTCAGCCTCTGGCTTTTTAATTATCATTATTTGTTTGTATGCATGTAGCTGCTGTACGTGGGATTATTCTGTTGACAAATATCATGCAAATAAACACCACGTATCCCTGGTTAATTCAGCGCAGTCAGCTGGAATTGACAGGTACCCCCGAGGGCTGTTTGATTTCTGGATGTTTGCACTTCCTAAGGGAGAGGCTGGGGATCTGTGCGCTTCTCCCCCCCCCCCCCCCCCCCCCCCCCCCCCCTCTGCTATTTCTAATTGATCTGAATGTCCTGGAACACACAGGCCAAAGCTTTCAAGCTGGTGCTGTTTGGGGAAGCGCAGCGGATTGGATTTTAGCCCTGCAGCAGGAGGATGTAAAACAGAAAGTTTGTTAATGCTTTGCCACAGTTCAGTGAATCTGCTGTAGTTAAGGTGATGTTTCCAGTTTTGGCAAGGTGAAATTCAAGGTTGGTGCAGGCATCCCACATTCATCAGGCAGTAGAGATGTCCCTGTCTGCCTCGAGAGCCCCACAGGTTCCCATTGGTGTTTGTGATCTGTCCAGACTCAAATCCTCTGGATTCTGACAATAGCAAAGACCACTTAGGCTGTGAATTGTCATTGTTGTGCTTCTGGGATTGACAGCTTATTTCATTAAAAGCACTTTGGAAACCATCAGCCTGCAAAAACTCATAGGTGCTGCTGAGCTGGGAGGGAGAAGAAACGCTCTGCAAACGTTGGGCTGCTAATTCCCTAAGAAATGCCATTTCATCGACTAAATCCTTGCTCTAATGTGTTGATTGCCAGGGGAACTGCTTATTCCTTTATGTTTTTGGTGCAGGAGAAGAAAGAAAAAAAACATGCATAGAAGAGAATGTCTCTTTGCCTCCAGGCAGTTTTGTACTCAAAAGTAGCTAAATTACAAAAGAAAAAAAAATAAATAAAAATCCAAAAAGGAGAAATACATCTGTGATATCATTGCACGGCTTGGATGTTATTGAGAGCCTAATGGTGACTACTTGAGCATGAAGGATAATAGAAGCAGGCAAGATGAGGACAGATTTCTTTCTATTAGATGGCAATGATGTTTTCCATGTGAAGCAGTGCTGCTGTCCACACCTCTTGCAGTTTGCTTGCTCTGACCTTGCTCAGCTTTGCAGCCAGCCCAGGCTGCTGAGGATGTGTGGTCACTTCCCCATTCACCTGCAGTTTTCCTGCTGCTCCCAGCTCTGCAGCTGGGTTGCTCGGGCTCCATGGGCTGCTTTCCTCTTGCTGTTCCTCGAGTCTGGGTTTGGTGTGTGTGCAAACAGAGTGGTGGTGAGGCACTGGCACAGGTTGCCCAAGCAGGCTGTGGATGCCCCATCCCTGCAGGCATCCAAGGCCAGGCTGGATGTGGCTCTGGGCAGCCTGGGCTGCTGGTTGGTGACCTGCACACAGCAGGGGTTGGGACTGGGTGAGCACTGTGGGCCTTTGCAACCCAGGCCATTCTATGGTTCTATGATAAAGCAGCTCCTGCAGCACCACAGCAGTGCTGTGTATCTCTTACTCCATCTGATGTTATCAAGGTGGGGAGATGAGCTCAGCTTCCAAACCCCTTGGGGCAGTGTTGAAAAGAAATGTCAATATTCGGATCCAGCTTAAAGCAGTGCTGGCAAAAGGTGTTTGTTGTCCAGGGATGCATAGAAGAGGGGGGAGTGCAGTCAGTACAAAGCTATTTTCACACTGATCTGTGGCTGTGTGTGCTTTGCTGCATTTCTGCTGCATGGATTGTCACCAAATTTGGGGAGTTATTGAAATGCATGGCAAAGGCATGGCGAAGAAATCACGATAGGAAGGAAACCCTGAATGTTGCTTGGGCGGAGGGGGACAAAGGAGGATTTTGGAAAAGCTGAATGCTTTTCTGCTTTTAAAAAATACAGTCAAACTTTGTATAACGTAGTTGTTCGGTGAGAGCAAGGTGTTAATGCAAATAAAGAGTTAAACTGCCCTTGATTCGTACAGGCAAATGCTGTGCTGGGTGTAGGCAGTCTGCTCAGCCCTCTTCTCTGCCCTCCCTAAAGAGACACAGTGCTCAGAACACGGGGAAGCTGAGCTGGGCTGCTCCCACCCTGGCTGGATGTGGGTAATTACTGAGTAGATGGACAAGCCCAGGGAGCCACGGCAGACTGACAGCTGCTGTCATCCATGGGTGGTGACAGCACAGGGACATGGCTGTGCTCAGAAGCACAGAGCCGAGGTGCTGCTGTGCAGTTCTTGGGTGCCATGGAAGCATCTGTTCCTCCTCCAGGTGAACCTGGTCCTGAACGAGGGGAAATCCCTGGGGCTCATGATCCGAGGAGGGGCAGAGTACTCCTTGGGCATCTACATCACCGGTGTGGACAAGGGCTCTGAAGCTGAGAGCACTGGCTTGAAGGTAAGAATGAAGCCAAGCAGGCTGGGAGGGATGGAGAGCTTCAGCTGTAGCACGGGGCAGTGTTGGCACACGGCTGTCAGCGTGAGGCCACTGCTGCATTTCTGGGGATGGCAGGTGAAGAAAGTCACCTAGCTGGCAGGAAAGCATTTTGCTCTTGGTCCCATGCCCTCTCCCTGCTTTTCACGTCCAACCCCATTTGGTTTGGGACCTGTGTGTGCACGAGGTGCCCTGTGTGACTGCAGGGCTGCTGAGTGCGAGGAGGCTGGGCTCTCCATAGTGCAAACAGGTGCTTGCTGCTATCATCCTGCAGTGCTGGCATTTGTAAGGATCGTGTCCTAACAAGCAGAAGCAGCACGACCAGCCTCGGGGTGATCAATCAGCAGCCTAAGCTGGTGTGACGTCCACCCTAAAGGATGCTCTGTGCATCCAGGATGTACACAATGCTAACATACAAAGGATGCTCTGTGCAATCACACTGTGCACTTTCGCTTTCTGCATTGCAATCCTGTGGGCTCTGAGTACCGTCTGCTTCCCAGCTCCTTGTGTCAGTCAGTCTGGGTGGACACTGAACTCCCTGGTGTTTTCTCAGTGCACTGAAATGGTGGTAGACTGTTGAACATTGAGGGGATAATCCTGGTATTTAACGGGGTGGGCACCTGGTGGCATCAGCAGATTGCATCCAGCTGGGCACTGAGCTCACTGCAGTCCTGTGTGTAGACAGAGGAGAGAGAAGGAGATGTTTGCTGGGGGAATTCAAGCAATCCTGAACTTGTCCTCTTCAGGCTCCTGCTCCTCTCATGGAGGGAAGAACTGGTGGTAAACGTGATTGTCAGAGACTGCATTGCTGTGTTCTGGTTCTGCTGTGGGGGCTCAGCTGGAGCTGGTGGAGAGGTTCCTGCTGACGTCTCAGGCAGTGGCTACTTTTGGGGGTTTTGCTGCTTCCTCTGATGCCAGGGTATACGTTTTGCTCACCACACACCTCGGGATTGTATCGGCAGTGGGTAATTAGCTACAGCCCTTTTCAGGGCAGAGAATAAAACCCCATTTAACGAGCTGCCAAAGTTGATGCCTGGTCCCCAATATTGAGTTTGCAGCACAGAGGCTGGGGAGAAGGAGGATGCCTGCTCCCCAAGCCCTGGTGATGCTCTGTGTGCTGTCACTCATTGACAGTGACCTTGGGAAATGTGCTGCCAGTTCAGCTCTGCAGTCAGCATTGGGTGCCTTGTTGGCACTGCTGACTTCTTGATGCGGCAATGAAATGGGGCAGGGACTTAAGGAAATCTCTCTCTGCCATACAGCCATGCCTTTATCTTCTCCTTTGGGCTGCTTTTGTGCCGTGCTTGGCACAGCCATAACTGGTGTGGGTGCTCTGGGTATGGATGGTTTCTATATATGGTCCTGGCACACCATCGTGTGTGTAAGTATCTGTAAGTATCAAGGGGGAGGTAAGATGCTCTGGGGCAAAGGGTTGAGCAAAACGAAGCTGTCCAAAGCAAGCCGAGACTCGGCAGCGTGGTTTTGCATAAAGCATTTGCTAAATTATTTGCATTATTTGCTGGCAGCCAAAGTGGCACCACGTGGGGAACGCTCCGCAGGTGCCAGCGGGACGTGGGGCTGCAGCACTGCAGCCGCTCCAGAATTAAATAGTCACCCCTCGGCCTCCTTCATGTTTATTCATCCCTGAACCTCCTGACAGTGCATTCTTCAGGCATATTCAGAAATCGGAGGCTGAAGGCCGTGGGTTGGCAGGATGCTTGCTCCCAGCTCTGTCCTTCTGATGGACGTGGCAGATGAGCTCGTCCTGCTGCTGTCTGTGGCTCTGCTCATCCCGGTTTCTTCTGCATTCGTTGTATTGCAGATTTCAGGTCTTTGAACAAACGACTCCATATTGAGTTTGCAGCACAGAGGCTGGGGTAGGAGGAGGTTGCTGTGATCCATATAAAGCATGGACAAGACAAGGAGAGAGAAAAAAACCAGACTATAAATAAGAAGTGAACGAGTTTACATCATCGGTGCCATTCACAAAGCTGCCTCTTGTGTTCTGAGACCCACAGACGGATGGAGGCAGCACAAAATAGTGCATGACATACAGAGGGAATGGATCCATAGGGCAAAAAGCGCAGCGAGGCGATGCGTAGCTGTATGTGCCTGGTCTGACCTGGGCACCACAGGCAGCACTGTGTGTTGTTCTCACCCAGCAGCAGGTTGCTGTGGCCTTGTGCTGGGCACTGCACTGACAGCATGGAAAGCAGAGACTTCTTGTCTCCTTGCTTGCCAGCTCCTTCTGGCTCGCTTTTGAGGAGCTGGAGGGTGAGCGGTGCGTTAAATCCATCTAGCTGCCTTGAACCAAAAGACCATGAAAGTTTAATCCCTGATATAGGAAACTATTAAAGATTCATAATTGCAATAAAACTACCTAATTGAATTGGGGTTTTGGCAGCTCCCCCCGTTAAGGAGCTGTGGGAGATGTTTTTCCAGCCTCACCACGCACTCAGTGGGCAAACAAGAGCCCTTGACTTCTCATTATTCCCAGCGTTGCTTTATAGAGCTCCATCAAATCCAGACACGTTATCTCTCCTCTAAATGTAACAGGCCTAATCTTTTCCATCTGTACTCTCACCTTCATCGCCACAAGGCATTGTTTCTCTTCTGTGGAACTTTTTGTTTTCTTTCCTTTCTGCTGGGCAGGCAGGGCTGTACCCAGGGAATGCACTGACAGCAAGGTCACGCCGTTGGGTATCACCATTACACTCATTTCAGAGCTGTTCTTGAGACGTTTCTTGCCACGGTTTCCTATCACACATCCCTTGCTGCAGGTTTACTCGGTCCTTCTCCAATCACAGCTGCATGCTGAGCCACAGATGTCCTTCAGCTGTGTCTGCTCAGGTTGTTTCAGAAGCTTCCTCACATCTCGGCCAGTTGCACGGTCCTGATGGTTCTTCAGAGCACCTTTACCAGCTTCTTCCCGTCTGAGCTTACCCAAATAGTTGAGTGATGCTGGTAGATCTGGACTCTATTGATCTTGCTTTCACATTGCTACTACAGGCATAGAATATATGGCTTAGGTGGGAAGGGACATTAAATATGATCTTGTTTTGACATCCTGCCGTGAGCTGGGTGCCCCCCAGCAGCTCAGGCTGCCCATGGCCCCCATCCAGCCTTGGGCACCTCCAGGGATGGAGCACCCACAGCTTCTCTGAGCAAAAAAAAGGCCTCCTAGGATCTTCTTCCCCTCTTCTTCCCACCTCCGGGCTATTCAATAATCCTCAGGTCTTCAGCTCCTTCTGTGTCTCATTATAGTTTCTCAGGGGGACCCTGTGCCATCCGCTAGCTCTGCACCTATTTTTGCAAGAAGCAAAAAGATCTCCACGTTCACCTGCATGCAGGGCAGTGCCCAGTGCCCTGCTGCCTTTCTGTGCACCTGCATGGATCGCAGCTCCCAGGGCTTCTCCAGCAAAGCTCTGGGTATTGCTGGGGGAAGCTCAGGTGCCAGCAGGGTCAGAGCCCACTGCAGGTGGCAACTGTGAGTCGTGTCCTACTGGAATAAAGGGATGAGCCTGGAGAATTAATCCCAGCCCTCTGAGGCTTCCTCAGAGCAAGCAGCAGAACGAGGCAGACTGAGCTGCGGAGTTTATATCGACTCCCTGTGTTATTCCTTCAGCCTCAGAAGCTCTTCCCCCCCCCCCTTTTCTCCTTTTCTCCTCCAAGACGGGGCGAGTTATTTAAAGAACTGTCTTGCTCTGCTCGCATTGCGGCGTAAAGAAAATAAGATTGCATTTTGACAGAGCTGAGCAGAAGCCTACGGTTAAGCAAAGATATGAAGGAGCAGTTTCAAAGAGGTGGCTTATCAGAAACAGGGTGAATTTTGATAGGGGAGTGAGAAGTGCACGGAATGCCCTAGAAGCAGAGAGCACTTGGGACAAAGGGAAAAATGCCAGATGCATGCTGTGCTTTGAACACAGCCTGACTATCTGAGAGCTCACAGCACAACAAGGGCCCTGGCTGCAAAAGGAGCAGTTCAAGAGAGCAGCTGGGGAGGGAATGGGAGGAGAGGAGGGGTGAACCCCCAGCTGTCCCACATCCCACAGCGTGCAGAGAGGTGGAGGCTCTGGTGAGGATCTCAAGTGAGCCCTCCATGCTGCAAATGGATGTGAGGTTCGGAGCTCAGCAGGAAGAAGTGGGGCTGTGTATTCACTGGGGGTTGTTCTTGATCAAGTGGGGTCTGCAAGTCCTTCAAATGGAGAGGACTTGGCAGGTGAGTCTGACTTGGGATCCTAAATAGCTCCTCCAAGTTTCACAGCTAGGTCCATTACTGGCTGTTGGCTTGGTCTCCAGCCAGCAGCACTTGGATCCTCTCCCTCACCTCATTATTTCTCCAGTTGCTTTGGTCCTAATTTGGTGGGGCAGTGGGAAAGAAATGCACAAGGTGCCTGCCAGGCTCACCCTGTCCTTGCTCCACAGGTAGGAGACCAGATCCTGGAAGTAAATGGCAGGAGCTTCCTCAGCATCCCCCACGACGAGGCAGTGAAGCTGCTCAAGTCCTCCCGTCACCTCATCATGACAGTGAAGGACATCGGGAGGCTGCCCCACGCCCGCACCACCGTGGATGAGACCAGGTGGATAGCGAGCTCCCAGATTGGAGAGACCCTCGTCAGCTCCACGGGGTGAGTGCCTGGTGCAGCCCCGTAGGGGTACAGAGTGCAGAGCTGGTTGAGAGCTCCCACAGGGGCTGTGCAGATGTGTAGGGTGGGCGTAGAACGGCAGCACATCCTCTGCCATGAGATGCTGAGAGCCTCACGCCTCAGGCAGCTGGCTGTGGGAGCACCCCCAGGGCTTAGGTGCGTGGTCCCCATATCTGATGCTCATAGACAGCACCTGTGGGGTGGATCAAGGCTGAACGTCGCGGGAGCTTTCCCCCCCTAAGCTTTCAGGCATCCAGGGTGTAGAACAGGTGACGACTGGTGGGCATGCAGTGCTCAGTGCTGACTGATCTTCTCCCTCCTTGCAGGGCGGTGGGTGATCACGCTGCGGAGGCAACAGCCAGGGTAAGAGCTGCTTCCTTAAATAAAAAAACAGCCATTGTCTTTCCCGTGGGAAAGCAGCCAGCCAGACCCTGCCCAGCACTGTGCCTGCAGCTCTGCCTCAGCCTGCCCTGTCCAAGCCATCCTTTACGTAGTGTGCTCCTTTTAAAATGGAAATGAAGCCTTGAGGTTTCGCAGGTGGCTCACACTGATAACGGCTTCATGCTGTTTGCTTGGCAAAACACCTCCCCAGCCTCAGCTCTAGTGTCTTGGGGTAGCCCGGGTCTTGTCTGGCCTCAGACACCTGTGGTGTGACAGCACTGCCAGGGATGGGAGCAGCAAGGACCTCCTCTGTTAGCTAGAAATCCCTCCGAGAGGAAAAAGCCTTTTGTCTGCAGCCAGATGTCTCTGGCTTTGGTGTTGGTGACTCCTTCTTCTCCTGGAGCTTGTGAAAGTTCGTGTTACACAAGATAGGAAGCCCTTCTCTTAATGGCATCAGTTCCCCCAGACCTGCTAGGGAGAAACACAGCCTGCTGTTAGAACAGGGGCAGCTCAGGGGGCAGCGTCTGTGCCTGCCGAGCAGAACTGGGAAGCTGTTTATTCAACTGATGCACAATCTCAAAACAACCTCAGAGTTAGGCAGACACGGGGCAGGTGGCTGTGCTGGTGACTCCTCGGGGCAACCAAAGCATTGCTCTTTCCAGCATCGCTTCAGGTGATGCGAGAGCAGCAGACAGCTGGGGCTGGTGGGCATGGGGACCATTCTGGGCACTGCTGTCAGCTGCTGACTTCTCAGCGTCCCAGACCAAAACCAATCTCCTGTTTTCTTCTACAGCCCGTGTTCTACAGGGGCCTGGCTGGCTCGCAGGTGACACTGAGCAGCATGGTGAACCAGACCCGTGTCATGCTGGAGGAGCAGGCGAGGCACCTGCTGAACGAACAGGAACGGGCCACCATGGGCTATTACCTGGATGAGTATAAGGAAGGCCATATCTCCGTGGATGCTCTGGTCATGGCGCTCTTTGAGCTGCTCAACACGCACGCGAAGGTGAGCCCTGTGATGAGATGGGTTGTGCCATACTGGGAGTGTGGTCAGGCTCTGACATCTCTCTGTCTGCCTGCCTGGCCCAGTTCTCACTGCTCTCAGAGGTGAGGGGTGTGATCTCCCCACAAGACCTCGATCGCTTCGACAACCTGGTGCTGAAGAGAGAGATCGAGTCCATGAAAGCCCGGCAGCCTGCAGGGCCCAGCGTTGGCACTGACTCCTACTCCATGATGTCCTACAGTGACACCATCTCTTCCTCCAGCAGCCACTTCACCTCCACGACCGTCAGCTCGGCCCGGGTGAGCCTCTTCCAGCTGTTCCTTCACCTTTCAGTCCCTGCTCCTGGCAGCCCTACAGCAAGCTCACATCCCTCAAATGCAAATAAAGGCATTCCCCCAGCATGGAGGGGGTCCAAAGCTTGCCTTATCCCCTTACAGGGTGTGAGGGGCTCACCTCCCCTGGCTGCAGGCTGTATCACAGCACCCTGCTGTTAGAGACAGTATCCTGGAGTGGCAGGACAGTGATGATTTTTTGCTGGCTTTGGGAGTCCTTTGCCCCATTCATTTGCGTGCAGCAGAGAGATGGGGGCTAACCCAGCATGGAGGGAGTGCTGGGGAGAGCGTGCTCTGTAGGGTGACATTGCATGTGCTCCATGCCCCCCCAGATGTGATACCTCCAGGGGCTGAGCATTGCTTTCTCCTCATGGAGGGAGCAAGTCTGCTTCCACCCAGGACTTCCACTGTGCAGCGTGGGCTGCAGCCATGCAGAAACCTTGGCAGCGTTCTGCTGTCACCCCACGCCTGCCCCTGTCTGCCAGCTCTTGGTTTCCCATTCTAAACCTCTGCGGAGGGGCCGGCTGCCTGCTCCCATCCCAGTGGTGCCCAGCACTCAGGCCAGCTGCACCCCATCCAAGCCCCTGCCCACTCCCCAGCACTGAGCAGAGCACTCCCATGTCTCGCTGCCAGGCCCTCGTTGCACGCACCATCTAATTAAGTTATCATAATCACCCCGGAGCGTGTCGGCGCACAGACCCGAAATTAATTTCCTCGCTATAAAATGCCTTTCATCATAAATGCATTAGCAGCCTTGGAAATTAAAACCTTCTCGAAAAAGAAGGGGTGATGAGGGGCTTTCTGCTTCTTTAGCAGCGAGCAGAGCAGCCCGTGCGCGGGATGGGTGGAACTGTGCTTCAGGGGCCTGTGAGACACAGCCAGTGGGCAGAGGTCTGGCGAGGGGCTCTGGGTGGATGGATGCTTATCTCGGCTAGCAGAAGAGGCACAGGGCTTACAAACTTTGCTCTGCTGCTGCTCTCCCTGGCAGCCTTCGCGTTCAGTGCGGATGCAGCTGGATGTGGGTTCCGCAGGGTGGGCATGCGGGAGGAGGGATGCGTTGCGCTGGGGTTTGCTTTTGCGGCTCGTTTGTTCTGCATCCTCCCTGATGTTCTGTTTTCGCTTTTGTGCTTGTTTCCATCTGCTTTTCCCCTCGCACGTCCCCAGGAGCGGCTCCTGTGGCTAATAGACCTGATGGAGGTAGGGGCTGCCGGGTGTGTGTGATGTGCGTGGGGAGGGAGGGGGGGACAGACCCCTCCAGGGGCCAGCACACATCTCAGCCACCTCAGCAGCTGCCTCGTGTCTCCCATATCCACTTCTCCTTCCCGTGGCTTTGCTGGGCTGTAGGTCTTAGTGCTGCAGCGCAGGCAAGGCTCAGCTGTGAACCAAACCCAAGTGGTGCCAGCATCCTCCTTGCGTTAAAGCCTCGTGTGCCACTGGCAGCTCGAGGCTGTGCTTCTGCAAAGCCCAACAGCGCTGATGTCTGAGAGTTTTCCTTACAGACCTTGTAAGGAAAAGGTCTGTGCGAGCATCCGCGCAGCAGGGATCCTTTGGGACACAGGTTAATTCGGTTTCGTGGGCAAAGTCAGTGACACCAGAGCAGGTTTCATCATGGATTGGTGGGCAAAAACATGCCAAAAACAGTCAGTATGGGGCTGATCAGCTCGGAGACGTGCAGTGATTCTATCGCAGGACTCTGGGTGCTCAGAGATGAGGCAGAGTCTTGTTTGATTGTGCCACCCGCTGGTTGGTTGTCTGAGTATCATCACCACCTGTTGTAAATGGGGGATTTTGATCTCAAGATGAGACCTACAAAGCAGAGGTTAATAGCAGACTGAAGTAATGTGATGCAGCTTGTCTGATCAGAGCAGCGTGAATTTCTCATTTGCTTGCAACCAAAGCAGCCCTTAAGGGACTTTGTCCCTGCCTCCTGCCTCAGCCCTCATTGTTAGGATTAAGGAATTGAGATCTCTGTTGATTTCATTTTTCTTTCTGCTACCTTCTAACAAATACACTGCCATCCAGGGCCTGGCTCCATAAGTGCTGGCTTGCTCCCAGCTCCACAAAGCTGCAGGACTGGGTGCACTGCAGCAGCTCAGCTCATTTACCAGCCTGTCCTTGGGCTCCATGTCACCAGCAGTAAGGAGGGGGGCGGTGGTGTGGAGCTGTTCCTCTCTCTGGAAAGTGAACCATAAGCACAAAAGTCAGCAGCCTCCTTCGCATCCAGCAGATGGTCTGCACGTCCCCAGGGAGAGCAGAACGAGAGCAGAGGAACAAGGGCCCTCCTGCACTTGCAGTGGCTCCAGCACCGTTTACCTCTCCAGCCCCACCTGTCCCATTACAGGGCTGTGCCAGCTCCCTGCTTTGCTCTGACCCCTCCAGGACAGGCACCATCATCCCAATGGATGGCTGTCGTGTGCTTCGTGTTGTCGTGTCACCCCCAGAGCACTCAAAGTCTGAGATGTCTGTGCTCAGCGCCTGGGGCTTTTGTGTACCTGGGCTCCCAGGCTGCTCCATCTCCATCCTTTTTGTATACCTCCATCCTTTTGTGTACCTGGGCTCCCAGGCTGCTCCATCTCCATCCTCGAACCCTGCAGAGGTGTGGGAGAGGGGGAAAGCTGGGCTGCTGCTCAGGCTGGCGCAGTTATTCGAAAGCAAAACCCTGTGGGAGTCAGGCTGTGTAGCTCTGCTACTGGAAAATAAGGGACTCATTTGGAGCAGTGAGGTTAATTAAAGGCTGATCTGCACTCCCCGGGGGGTGGTGGTTTCTCCACCACATAATCTGCAAATGGAAACTGTCGGAAGCAGGCAGAGCTGGAGAGGGAAGAGTTTGGGGACAGAGATGAGGTTCCCCTGAAGCTGGTCAGCCCTGCACTGCCCTCATGCCATGCACTCAAACCAGTGTGGTCCTTCTGGGCTTGCCACAGCAGTTCTTAATCATTTTAATCAATATAAAGTTTGGCTGCTCTTGAAATAGCCCTACCTGTCTCCTCCTCCAGCCTCAGGCACGTGCTATCACGGCAGAGTTTGGATTTCCACAGCACCAGGTCTGACCCAAGCCTGATGATTCTGTTGCTGCTGCCAGATCTGCCTTCAGCCCTGCCTTAGCACAGTAACCCAACGGGCAGGGGATTTTTCTCTTTCAAAAGCCACCCACCACGGCACTGGCTTGAATCGGTGACGACATCTGCCCTCATCAGAGGAAGGAGCAGACTTGCAGGCTGACCTCCCTGTTGCTCTCGGAACAAGTCATTGCTCTGAGCTCTCGGTCTCCAGGGGTTCCTTCTGAAGCCACGGAGATAAAAGCACTTTGCATCAATGTTTTTTACTGCTTCTCTAATGCTTTTAATTGTCTCCCGCATCTATTTTGGGACACTGACATCTTACAGGCACAGCAGTAGCCTCCAGCAGATGGGCAAAACGCAGATGCACCAGCTTTGCAGCTAATCAGTTGTTTGTCCTGCAATAAATAACGTGCAGTTGAACACAAACTGTACCCTGCCCGTTCCAGCACAGATGAGCAAACAGCCCCATGTGATGGGAAGGCAGTCAGCCCTCAATGAACAGCAGTGGTCTCCTCAGGACCAGGAGATGCTGCAGGAGCTATTGGGGAACTGCAGCACGCTGGATTTTTTTACTGACTTCCTCTGGCCAGGACATGTTCTGAGCTGTGTTCTGACCTTTTCTGATGACATTTTGACTCTTCAGCAGCGGCAGCAGCTTCTATTTGCATGAAGACTGCTTTCCTTTGCTGGGGGAAATTCTGTCTTTTTCATTGCTTCCCTTCCAGGGAAGATCCAGCTACTGAACCTGACACCCTCAGAGCTCGTTCCTCCCCTCTCTCCAAACTAAACACAGGTTTGGGTTCAGAGGAGCCCACTGCCCTGATGCAGAGGATGCTTCCCTGCAGGCCAGGCTCACAGCACACTTTGGGCCCTTTATTAACTTGGGAGAGGCTGTTTCTCAGCTGGGTTGTTTGCTTGCATGGTGTGTGATTCTCCAGGAAATAAATACCTCTCAGAGAGGGATGCTTGCAGGGGTGTAGGCAATACCCCTCATCGCTCTGCATGTTCCCTATTTTGCTGGCATGTCAGTGATCTCTTGTTGCTGCCATGACCAGGTTTTCTCTGTGTTTGCTTTGCCAGAACACATCAGAATTGGAGGGAGGTGAAGACTGCCAGCAGAGCAGCATCAACACCTTGCCAGACATCTCTCTGGTAAGACAGCACACCTTTGGTTATTGATGATACTGAGTGTTACCCCAGGTTCTGTAGCAATTTGCTCTGTCACCGACCCCTGGTGCCACTGCACTTGCTGAAGTAAAGCAACCAAACTACTTTGGAAGAAGGATTCAGGGGGTCTGAATAAGAGTAGCACCTGTGCTTGCAGGAACCAGGCAAAAATTGGGTGGTTTGTCCTCTAATTGTCCTCATTTGTGAGTCATATTGCCATTGTCTGAAAGATATTTCTGTGCGAATCAGCTGTCTTAGTGGTGCCCTGGGTACGTGACTGGCTCTGTTCTTGCTTTGGCAGGATGACCTCTCGTCCTTCCCGGAGGAACCCCCCAATTTCAAGCCTCCCCCTCCTCCCACAGCCCCCCAGATGCTGGACCCCTCCGCTGCCCAGCACAGGAACCCAGGGAAGGACAAACCCAAGCGCCCTTCCTCCGAATCCTCCCAGTCAGGCCTCTTCTTTGTGGCCCCCAGAAACCCCACACCCCCTCCGAGCCACTCCGAGAAGGACACCATCAGCGTGGCCTCCACTGCCACCACCTCCACCGAGGAATCCTCCCCGAGCGCCATCTACGCCACCATTTCCCCAGCCCCGCGTGGCTCCCGACGGCAAATGGACCCCCAGCTCTCCCTGCTCAGCCATCCCCCCATCGGCCCCTTCCCCAGGGTGCAGTCCCCTACCAGGCTGACCAGCCCTCCTGCGGATGGCCCTGCAGCTGCCGGCTGCCAAAGCCCTGCATCCCCATCCCCGCCTCCAC
>JAPSGF010000020.1:7840702-7911591 GCA_035772895.1 Perdix hodgsoniae | reverse complement strand
GAAACTTTTCGTTTCTGCTCATTTCGTATCATTTATTCTTCCTCTGATTTATTTATCTGCTATTTTTCCCTGCCTCCCCCCCTCCTCCCCCCCCCCCCCCCCCCCCTCCCTGCTGTCCCCCCGTTCTCCCCCCCCCCCCCCCCCGGCCCTTTGCGGTGGGTGTGCGGGTTGGGGGCTCTCCCTCCTCCCGGCTGAAAGGCGCAGTTGTGCGCCGTGTTTGTGTTGGCCCCGCTCGGTGGGGAGGACGAGATGCTGGCAGCGCGGTTGTAAAAAGGGTTTTGCTGATAGTTGGGATCCCGAAAGAAACTTTCTGCTTCCTGCCGGCGCGGTAGGGAGGCCTCCAGAGGAACTTTCTGCTCCCTGTTGCGGTCAGGGGGTTCCTCGGGGGCTTTGGGGCGGCCGGGAGAAGGAGGGTGACAATGGGGTCATTGAGAGACCCTACAGCTGTGCAGTTTCTGATGGACGATGCCGGAGCCCCGACAAGCGTGGTTTTGTCTGGGGCTGCCTGCAGGACTGTGCGTGACCCCCCAAAACAGGGTCACCCTCCCATCCCCCAGCATTGCCCTTGCCACGCTCACTTCCATCACCGCAGCTCAACCTCCAGCCCCTTTGCTCCCAAACCTCTCCCCGCACAGGGCGCCCCACGTGCTGCACCCCGCGCAGCAGTGTGACAGCAGGGTCCCCCCATGCAGTGTCAGGCTCTCCCTTTCTGTCCCCACGCTTTACTGCGTGATGGCCCCGAAGTGGGGAGCAGAGCCCCCCCCTCCTGCCAGGCCCTGCGGCCGGCTCGCAGGAATGCTTACGTGGTATGTGGAGCAGCAGGACGCCAGCAGGTTTGCGAGCTTTGAAGCTGAGCCTGCAACGAGCTGCGTGTGCATTGCGTGGCTTTGGGACCGTGGGCTTGGAGCTTCCCGGTGCGCTGCACCCCAAAGCGTGTCCCATGGCACCAAAGCGTGTCCCTCTCTCAATCCCGAATTGCCCAGCCAGGGGATCCCACTGGGAACCTCTCTGCGGGGCCACACATGGGGTGTCTGCAAGGCAAGTAGCAGCACTGGGGTGTTGCACTGTGGGACTCAGCCCCCGCTTGGAGGTCTGGGGGCTGCAGGTGACTTGCTGTGGATCTGTGCGCTACGGCAGACAGCTGCACTGAGACCCCCCTAAGAGGGCTGGAGCCTGCCTGCTGGCTGCACCGTGCACCTTTGGGCTGGGCTGGGCCCTGGGTGGAAGGGCTGCGGGCTGGGAGGGGCGGCGGGCGGGCAGGCAGGCAGGCAGGCAGGCAGGCAAGGCACGACTTGCTGTCAGGCATGCAAAGCAATTGGCGGGGGAAACGCAGGGCTTTCCTGCTGGCACGGCTTGTTTGCTGCTTGCTTTGCCGGCGCCCAGAGCTGGGAGGGGGCAGTGGGGTGTGAGCCCTGCTGCAGGAACGGAGGCTCTGGGAACCCCACTGCTTTGCTGCTCTCCCGCAGCCCCGTTGCGCTGGGGATGGTGCAGGGTAGGCGTGCAGCAAGCAGTGGGGAGGGTTGTGAGAGCTGGGACCAGATCCATCCCTGCTGCTGGGAGCACGGGGTGGCTCTGGGGGTCCTTCTGCTTCGGGTGCAGCCGTGCAGGGAGCAGCAGTGGCAGCAGGGCTGTGGTTACAGTGGGATGAGTTTTTGGCA
Source organism: Perdix hodgsoniae (assembly GCA_035772895.1). Classification (NCBI taxonomy): domain Eukaryota; kingdom Metazoa; phylum Chordata; class Aves; order Galliformes; family Phasianidae; genus Perdix; species Perdix hodgsoniae. Next base: position 7,909,933 of record JAPSGF010000020.1, on the reverse strand, counting down.
GTTCCAGTCTTCCTCTCTGGGACCGCAGCGACGAGGGGCTGTGGAGATGGGAAGGACTTCTTACTGCTCCCCATCATCGCAGCCTGAGTCACCCACACTTGTTTGTCAGCATCCTCTGGCTGCCTTCCTCCTCCTCTTCCTCCACTCTGTGGGTGGGGACATGCACCCACACTGCTCACAGGCTGGAGCAGGCATCATGCACTCTTTATTCCAGCGTGCCCAGCACGGGCACTGTGGCACTGGGGACACAAAGGTGGGGGGAGCAGCGTGCCAGCAGGAAGGGATGTCACAGGGTGACCACAGGGCTCCGTGTCCCCAGCGCGAAGATCTGATGGGCTTCTGCAAGAGGATCTTGGTGAGTCGGCAGCTCTGTGGGCTGGCAGGGAGCAGCTGGGTGCCCCGGCCTTGCCTTGCTTAAGTACAACACCTGGTCCTTTGCAATGGCTAAGGAACATCTTCAGCCAGCACTATGCCAGGGTGCTGGGGCTGAGCAGCCAGCAGCAATCACAGCCCCAGTGCGCATCTGCAGGTCGGGTGCTGAGCTCCCTGTAGATCCAGGGAGGTTGGGAGGTTTCTCAGCCCAAAGTGCGTGTCTCCTTTCATCACTCAATAAATAGCTCCCTTGGCATGCCAGGGCTGTGCACCAGTGGGGATCGGCTGGTTCTGGCACGCTGGGGCTTACCTGCAGCCATCGTGTTGGAGCATGGAACGTGCTTGGAGCCAACGTGTCAGGGCACAGGGGAGTCCAGTGGGTCCCCAGCTGTAGGATCCCAGTGTGGGGGGAACCTCACTGCGTCGCATCTGCCCAGCTCACCCCACACCTGGATGTCCCTGTGCTGCCCCATGGGAAAAGCCAACGGGAGGAAAGGCCGGAGCACGGCTGCTAACAGCAAGCGTATTTCCTGCAGAGCTGCTCAGGGACGGAGCAGGAGGAAGGAGCAAAGCTCCACCTTTTCCTCCCTTGTAAAGGGAGAGGGCAGCAGCACTCAGTGCACGGTGGCAGAGCGTGGTGCCCATCCCTGTGCCCCATAGCTGGGCTCTCCCACGGGTGCTCAGCTATGTGGGTGCTCCAGCCCCAGAGTGGGGTGTCCCCATCAGGGAACAGGAAACCCTCCAGCAGCAGGGGCAGAGCCGAGAACAAGCTCAGGGCTGTTTTGTTCAAATACCTCTTTTTTTTTTCTTCCCTTTTCCTTTGACGTACATAAAAGTCTTTGTTTGGTCTCCTCCCCCGGTGCTGGATTGGGTTTCCCGCTGGCACTGGGAGCGTGCCAGCTCCAGCTCTTCTCCTTGGGGCTGGGAGGGAGGGTGGGTGGGTGGGCAAAAGGGGCCACCTGCTCTTGTAACCCCTGGAACCGTCCCCTTCCTGCTGTCTGCATGAGAGGCACGGGAGCCCTGCAGACCCCAGGAACCCACTTGTCCCCACGGAGCTGACACGTGGCTCCCGAGTGCCACCAGACACCGCGTGGGTGACCGCAGGCTGGCACAGCTGTGACTCAGCCGAGAGTAGTGGGCACAGCCTGGAGCTGCCGGAGCTCAGGGAGCCACGGGACAATCGCTCTCAGCTGTAGGATCGGGGTTTTGGCCGTGCCGTGCAGAGCTGGGTTTGGACTCAGCGATGCTTCCCCAGCCCTGCAGAGGCCCCGAATGCTGTTTGATATTCAGATGCACATTCCTTCCATGCAGCTCCAGCGCACGCAGTCCCCGGTGCAGCAGCAGGAGGCAGGCAGCCACCCACCCCGGCAGTTCCCAGGCCACAGGGCCGTGCTTTGCTTGCTGTTTTGCTCTCTCCCCCGTGGATTCCGTCAGCTCCTCCCGCTCTGCAATGATGCACAGGTTTATTTGCTTTGGGCTGAGAGCACTGCTGGGAAACCACCCGCTGGGAGCGGCACTGGGAGGGGGCACAGCCCCATCAGGACAACACCGTGGGGGCAGAGGGCCGAAGGGATGCAATCCCGCGTCCCCCCGCGCTGTAACCCCTTGGGGTGGCTGTTGGGTGAGCGCTGACTCTCATCTGTTGGCAGAGCCCAAACCAGCTCCCTGCTGAGCCCTGCTGGTTCCTGCCTGGTTTCCCTGCCCCGTCCCTCCCGCTCTCGGAGCAGTGAGTCCAGGCTGAGGTCATAGGGCTGAGGTCACTGCTGGGGACACAATAGCGCTGCTGTCCCCCTTCCACCACCTGGGCTGACCGGTCTCTCTTTCATTTTTGTCCTCTCCTTCTTCTTTTTTTCTTTCTTTTCTTTTCTTCCTTGAAGATATATGATTGAACCCCAAACTCCCTGGGTGGTTTGAGGGCCGGTGATGCCACCCTCCCAGGGTTATCAGACTAGTGCTGCTGGGTGCAGCCCATTGATAGAATGAACAAAGAGCTGGGGCAGGTCCTGCCAGCTGCCTCCGCCCTCTGTTTGTTTCCCAGCAGCTCCGGATAAACTTAATCTAAATCCTGATAATGCGGTGGGGCAGAGAGGGGCGACTGGGGTGGGGTGTGGGGGGGTCAGGCTGGCTGGGTGCCCCAGGGATGTGGGCACAGGGATGGAGCGGGGCAGGGGGTGCTGGGCTGGGGCTGTGTCAGGCTTATGAGCACCAGTTTGTGTTTTCTGGATGGAGATTGAGATAGGAATTCCCAAAGCTCTGACCTTCAGGCTGGGGATTAGCCTGAATCCCAGTGCTGGATTATTGCAGCAGGGCAGTGAGGTACCCTTGTGCTGCTGGCACACCTGACCCATCTCTTCAGAACTCATTTTAGCCACCAGCCCCTGCTGCCCCATGCCCAGCTCCATCAGGGCAGTGCAGTGACGCAGCAGTGGGGCTCAGCATCCACAGGCTTTCCTCAGCCCATCCCCAAGCTCGGCAACAGCAGCAGTTGCTCAGGGCTCACAGGGCGCTGCTGGGTTAAGATCCAACACACCATGCCCCCCATCTGTGCTGTGCTGGGCACCCCATCTCTGGTTGTGCCCCCCATCCCTATCCTGCTGTGCAGCCTTAATGAGGATGCCCACATAGCACTAGGATTTGGGGCATGCACGCGTGTCGGGTGGGATTGGACCAGGCAGTGATGGAGGACTGCTGGCACAGGGATAGGGGACCTGGGCAGGAGTGCCTGCTGTCCCTTGGAGGGCTCAGAACAGCGACATGCAGACAGGGCAGCATGGGGGTGCAGTGGGGACACAGCGGGGACAGCTGGGGGCTGCCAGGGAACCGGTGCCCAGCAAGGGAGCCCTGCTGCTGGGTTGACTTTATCAGGAGGAAAGCAGCTTCCACCCATTCTTCTCTTCCCAGAGGAGCACACTTGGGTGGGTGGGGATGCATCCCCCACCCCACTTGCTGGTCATTGACCGCCATGGGGACAGAGCAGGGACACACAGGCGGTGGCACAGTGCTGGGGCTTTCCTAAGCCTGCTGCTGACTCAGGCACTGCGGGCTCCACCAGCCCAGGGCTGACTCAATGAGCCTTTTTATCCTTTATTTTTTAATTATTATTTCTTTTTTTACCCTACGCCGGGAGGAAAATTCCTGCCCTTCAATGAGGCTTTGCTCGGGTGCCCCCTGCTCCGCTTTCTTCCTTGTGCAAAGCAAAGCCATGGGAGGGGGGGGGTTGGGATTTCCAGGGCAACCCCCGATGTGGTTCAGTAGTGGGACTGGGGGGGGGGGGGGGAGGACGTGATCCTCGGAGGATGCATCTGGCACGGGGTGCAGGGCTATGGGCTTACGAAACGGGATGTGGGCTGAGGGAGAGGTTGGGGCAGCGTTCCTGCTCGGATGTGTCAGCCCATATGTGTGGGGGCAATGGCTGCGTCCCTCTGTCTGCTCCGTTTGGGACTGCTGGGAAGACCCCACCAATCTTTGGGGCTCAGGCACAGCACGCTGCTCCCTCCCCATTGCTCCCAGGGGTGGGAGCTGAGCAAACCTGGAGCAACCCCATTGCATGCCCCACGCCTGGCAGAGGGAACACTGGCTGTGCCCAGCTGGCTGTGGTGCAACGACCTGCCTGGCAGCCCTGTCCTCGTTCTGTCCCTGCTGCCATCCTGCCGTTGCTGCAGTCAGATCTGACCTCCCCACTGCCAGCCCCGCTGACTCTGCAGCCACGGCTATTTATGGTGTCACTCTCATTTTCACATGATTTCCAAGGGAATGAGGCACACGAGCTCTGGCCACGCACTGGTGCCTCGAGCATGGGGCTGGCACTGCACTCAGCCCTTCCCCTTCCATCCTTTTGCTTGGGGTGAGGAGGGAGAGTGCCTACAGTGCTGCACAGGGCGCTGCGTGCTGCAGGTGTTGCTGCACGGAAAGAAACAAAACTCAAAGGGCAAATGTGAAGTGCTGGAAGGGAGAGTATGGCCGGGTTGTGAGAGCAGGCAGCTCTCTTGGGGTCGGTCCATGCGCTGAGCTCTGGGATGCAGTGCACACTGCGCTGTGGCCAAACCGTGACCCCCCCCCCCCCCCCCCGTGAGCGAGGCAAGAGCTGCACACACCTGGGGGAGTGCCAGCACTCTGGGGCTGCCCCGAGCGTTGTGCCCCTGCCCCAGGCTGGCACCGGTCCCATCGTGACCAGTCCAGGTGGTTGGCAGGGCTGGTTTCACCGAGGTGAGCCCTGGCAGAATGCAGAAAGGGCAGAGCTGAGCTCCGTGCATGTGCTCCCATGTGACACCCAGCATCGTGCCTGGCCTCGTGGCACCTTCTGTCTCACAGCTGTGCATCACGCCTGCAAACAGATCCCATTGAGCTCAGCCCTTAGGAGGAGATTCTGGGGCAAAGCAGTGCTGGACCCTCTGCTGAAAGGCCGAAGGACCCCAATTGGGGCAGGGGCTGAGACCTCAGCACCCTCTGGGCCCCCCCAGTGCACCCCCATCTGGAGATGATGCAGCGCTGTTGGCAGCTTCACTGAGAGCCTTTTGTTTCACTATCTGCAAGTAATTGACTTTTGCTTTCCCATTTGCTTAAGACCTCTTAATTGGCCCCGCTGTTAATCGGAGAAGAATGAGTGACTAAGCTGTCTGGACAGCCGGGGGAGCGGGGACGCTTTTTTTCCCATGAACTGAAAGGAAATGAAACCTCAAAACGTCCCTCTAAATCTCAGCTGTCAACGTCGCCGCCTGGAGCTGCAGCCAAAATAATGCCGTTCTGCAGCCGTGCACTGCAGAACTGCCTCCTGAACACGAGCACAGTATGGCTGCGCACCGGGTTGGTGCCAGGAGAAAAGGCCAAAAGTCGGGTGAGGAATTTCTCTCCTCGCCCAAAGCCGGCTCCTTGCTGTCGGAGGTGGTGCGTGGTGCATCCTTGGTGCGTCCTTCCAAAGTGCCGAGGAGACGGAGCAGCTCGTTGCTGGCAGCCTCAGCTCTTCCCCCGTGACACATCCAGGGCAAAGTTGAGCAGAATTCAAACTGGAGGCCCCGTGCGCTCAAGGGAACTGTGGGAGAGCCATCCTTGTGCCGGCAATCCCTCCCCAAAATGCTTGATGCTTTGCAACGGGCTTTGTTGCGGAGGAGGCTCGGATGGGGTCTGGCAAGGTGCACTTAGGGCAGAGTGCTGCAAGGGGCCGGGCACCCATGGGATGCTCGTGGTGCAGGGTGCTCGTGCAGCAGCGTGCCACGCTGGTGCCAAGCGGCACGGGTGGCACAGGGCTGACTTCTGGGTGCTGTGCCAGCACCTGGTGACTCAGGCCGTGGGAGCCCCTCCGGCACCTCCAGATTCCATCGTGCTGAAGTCAGGCAGGGTGGGGGGTGTGGGGGCAGGCAGGCTTCAGAGGGTGCAGGAGCTTTCTAAGCACCACGGTGGGTGTCTAGACTTTGTGCGGTGGGGGGGCACTGTTTGGGTTGTCTTTTCCCTAGCTGCACACTTGGCCCCGAACGTCTACAGCCCTTCCACGTGACATTCCTTATGGGGCTTTGCGGGTCCTGAGCATGGGGCTGGGGGGCTGCCCCCATCTGCAGCCTCTTGGAGCGGTGGTGAAGGCGCAGCCCTTCCTGTGGGGCTGCAGTGGGATGGGGTGCAGGGCTGCACAATGCACAGGAAGCGCCGTGGTGCCGGAATGGCCTTAATGTCAGGAATTTCCTGCCTGGGAGAGGAATCCACCACACTAATGTGAAAGGCCAAAAAAAAAATAATAATAATAAGACTTTGCTAAGCCTGGGCTGGATGGGGAGGGCAGAGGGCAGCGGGCTCGGAGGTGGTCCCATGCTGAACCCTGCTCCTCTGGGCACGAGGGCAGCATGGATGTGTTGGCCAGGTGTGAAAATGCAAATGTGGCCAAAGTTGTGCTGTGGGATGCCAGAGCTCAGCCCGTGGGGCTGCTCCCTGGGGGGCACAGAGGTGCTGGAGGCCCCACAGCCACATGGCACTGAGGACACGTCCCCAGGGTGCACCCAGTGCTGTAGGTTGGGACTGCAGGGAGCGTGGGGTGCATCCTAACTCTGCTCTCCCTTTGCAGAGAAGACTGGGAAGGTGTTGGGGGAGTTCTCCCGCTGCTACAGGGAACAATATGGGGTAGCACTCTTCAACAGTGTCCGCTATGAGATTGAAGGCAATGGGGGGCCGCAGGCACAGCTGCTGCACCGCAAGGTAAGAGCTCCGATTCTTCCTCCCTTTGCACTGGGCTGCCCCATAGGAATGGAGGCACCATGGATCTGGGAGGGGAGCCCCGAGGAGAAGGTGATGGAGGGGGTCTGCAGCCCATGGGTGTCCCCTGAGAGTTTTCTGCTCTGCTCAGGGCAGTGAGCACAGCCAGCAGCTCAGTGTGGATGCGGGTCTGGCTGCAGGCACTCCTTACTGATATGGAGCTCCTGGGAACTGCTGTTGCCCTATAAATCTCTGGGCGAGGCTGCAGCTGTAGGCCATGGCTGGGTTGTTCTGGACTGCCTTTGCTCTGCTGCTGGGTGCAAGCCATGCTCTAGCACTAGGAAGGGGGTGAAACTGTTCCTGAGCAGCTCTCAGCCTGAAATGCTTCCATCACCCTCCTTTAAATGACGTAAAGTACCCAGAAAACATTCCCAAAGCCCCTCTTAGGAAGCTGGCATCATTGCAGCCTTTGGGATGGAGCACTGGGCACGGGAGGGCAGGGTGTGCAGGCTGGGCACCCAGCCATGGGTGTTTGCAAAGTCACAGAGGCACAGAATACCCCGAGCAGGAGGAAGGGACCCACAGGGATCACTGGGTCCAATTCAAAGGGACGGGGACACTCCTGGTGTGTCCTGTGTTGCAATGTCCCTGCCTGCCCGGGTGTGTCAAGCAAAATAAAGGTGTGGAGGGACGAGTTCCTGAGCAGGAACAGGGAGCCCCAGTGTCCGCGGGGAGGAAATAATCGGGTCATCGTTGCTTGGCTGATGCTTTCACCGGGTGGTGCCTCCTGAAGCAAGCCCAGGAATGTCTGAGAAGTGGCAGCAGTATGAGGTCAGGGGCACAGTGCAGCACTGGGCCACAAGTAGGACCGAATAGGACCAAGAAGGACCAAATGAGACCAAAGAGGACCAAACAGGACCCAAGTACAACTAAACCGAACCAAATAGGACCAAGTAGGACCATGTTCTTCCTGCAAGAAGTCCCCTCTGCAGAGAGCCGTGCATGTTGGCATCTGGTGACAAGCTATGGGAACAGCACCCGGTGCAGGCACACCTGCACGTGGGAGCAGTGCAGGGACAGCCCCTGGGGCAGAGCAGGGCTGCTCTCATCCACCCCACCAGTCCATCCCCGAGCATCCTCCTCCACGCTTGCCAGCCGCCTCCCTGCCCCTCCTTGCAATTTGCCACATTCCTGCATGTCCCAGATGTTTGCTGGGTGAGGCAGGCTCAGGGCTCTGGGGTGCGAGTCAGGTCCTTGCAATGGGCTGAGCCCTGTTGTTTGGGCTGCCCCTGAGCGATGCTGATGGGAGCTGGTCTCACCTTGGCTCTGCTGGACTTTTGCTGTCCCCATCTCTCTCTCTTAGGGCTGTCACCCCCAGCTCAGTACCCTGCTGCTTCTCCCCATCTAGGTGTCCCTTTATTCCTTTGGGAAATGCTTTGGATGGACAGTGGGGCTGTGCTGTAGGGCTGTCAGTCTGCTTGCTGAGTCAGCATGCTCCCGGTGCTCCCCAGAACCAAAGCGGGTGCTGCTTGGTGAAGGATTTCAGTGTTTGGGGAAAGAAACAGGGGGAGAAATGTCCATCATCAGGGTCGTGCTGGGTGCACAGTGCAGTGCCTGCAATGGCCACCGCGGTGGGCGGAGGATGGAGAGCCAGTCGCCGACTGCTCGCACTGTCAGGAGTGCTCTCAGCTCTTGTTTATATTCCTGGGGTCATAAAAATTCCTGGGTCGCATTCTTGGCTGGCCTATGGCTGGTGTCAGCGCAGCATGTGGGGGCTGCAGAGGCTGCTTGGCACCAGACGTGGGATGGCCTCATCCTGCTCCATCCAGGCAGCCTGGGGCATTCCAGCACCATCCGGAGTTGGGCTACGGAGGATGGGCCACCTCTATGGTGAGTGTTGTGTGAGCATCCCCTGGAGCTCTGTTAGGGCTGTGCAGGTGGGACCCCTGCAGAACATCACCCAGAGGCACTATTTGGGCACTTGCATTTGAGGGACAGTGGGTGGGTGCTCCCCATTGCCCCTTCCCATGTCACAGCACACCTCCTCCCTGCAGGTCCCGCTGGAGGATCACGTCATCTACTCGGGCAACCTCTTCCAGTACATCGAAGAGAACAAGAAGTGGAGGAACCGCTTCTGCGTGGTCCCACACAACTATGGGCTGGTGCTGTATGAGAACAAACTGGTGAGGACGGCTCCTTGCATGGGGCTGTCACCTGTGGGTGATCCTGCCCATGTCTTCCCTCCACCCCCCATCCTCCCTGGGGGCTGACTTCCCTGCAAGGATGGACACCCTGTGACCATTGATGATGTTTCCTGGTGGTCCTTTGTGTTTTCAAGCTGCCCTTTGAGCTTTCCTTTCCCATCCATTGTGTTGGAGGAGGAAAAGACCCTTTCACCCATCTCCCATGGGCTCTTCCCATGCCATACCTATGCCCCACATCACCACCCTGCCCTGACCAGCTCTTTCTGTTCAGGCTTATGAAAGAGAGCTGCCGCCCCGTGTGCTGATCAACAGTGCTGGCTACAAGGTGCTCACCTCAGTGGAGCAGTACCTGGAGCTGGTGAACACCAGCCTGCCTGGTGGGGGGGGGGGGGGGGGATTCTGGGGGTCCCCCCTCATCCCCATGCTGCCCAGCGATAGGTGGGAAGGGGTGGTTTTGTGGTGTGGGGTTACAACCCCATATTCCCCCAGGTAGAGCCTCCACAGGGATGCTCTGCTCCTCATAAGCCCCTGGGATGCAGGTGGGGACCAGCAGACGGACCCCTCCACCCCTGCAGCATCCCTTGTCCCTATTCCTCTGCCCTTCAGAGCATCCTTCCCCCCGCAGGCATCACCCCCAAATCGGGGAACACTCCCATCCTGAAGTGCCCCACGGATTTCCCCCTCATCCTCTGGCACCCCTACGCCCGGCACTATTACTTCTGCCTCATGACTGGCAAAGAGCAGGAGAAGTGGGGAGCGGTGTTCCAGGACTGCGTGCGGCACTGCAACAACGGTGAGCGGGGGGCACCTCGGTGGGGAGAGCATCGGGGAGTTCTGGGAGCCCCACAGAGGTCTTTGTTGACCTACAGGGGAAGATACGGGGATGAAGAGGTGGGAATAGGCCAGGGGTGAGGGTGGGCGCAGGGGGTCTCCATCCCGTGTCCCTGAGCAGCGTGATGGCAGTGCCTGCCTGCAGCCAGCTGGACGCCGGCGTGGGGAGCCCTAATGACTATTTACCACCCCAAGGCAGAAAATATGCGGTAATTAAAGTCATCCAAACTGCAGGCAGCCGCCATCCTGCTCTCTCTCCCTCCTCCTCCCACCCTTTTTGGGGCTTGGGCTGCGTGCGGACAGGACCGGCCTCCCACGGCCCCGATACTGTGTCAGGAGAACATGATTTTCCTGCTAAGCATACCCAGGCACTCCTGGGGTGAGACAGCATCCCAGGGAGGAGGTGCTGGACCTGCAGCCTGCTGCAAAGCAAAGAGCAATGCCGCCTGCTCCGCTGTGTGCCTTTCCCTCCTGGGTGCTGCCCACAGCCCCATTTTTAGGGAAACTCCATTATTGGAGCAATGGAGTTGGGCAATAATCTGTGCTGTGCGCTGGGACCTCTCCTCCTCCTCCTCTGCAGTTGGCGCAGAGATGGGCACAGCCCCAGGAACAGATCTGCTCGGGTGGATTTCTCCATTTGTGCAGGCTGTTTTTCTTTGTGAGACGTTCCTTCCCTTCCCAGCTCCAGATTTCTGCCCGCTGCTGTTCTTGCTGTGTTTCAGATACTGTTTCAAATCCAATGAAAGATCTTTTGTTGCTGTTGAGCAACTTTTTTTTTTTTTTTCCTTTTTTTCTTTTTTTTTTTCTCCCAAATTGGAGGCCCTGTGTCTGCCTCCAGCTGTAAATAGTGTGGGAATTTTCACCTCCCTTTACGAGTCCCTGGTTTTGAAACACCAGCTGTTCCCTAAGGACTGGGGATGAGCTATGGGACCTTTCACACAGCGTGTCCAGCTGGGTCACCACCTGCCCTATGCACCTATGGGACCTCAGCCCATGCTGCATTGGGCACAGCATCATTCCCTGGTGCCTGACACCTCACTATATGGCACTGTCACCAAGGGAACATTGCCAAGAGAGCTGTGCAGCAGCAGCCAGACCCCTGGGGAGGGGCTGAGAGTGACATCCATGCCCCCCTCATGCCGTGGCCCCGTGCTGTGGTGAATCACAGTGCTGACATCCCGGGGGCAGCAGAACCGGCTGGAGCACGTTGTGCCTCCTTGTGACTCATCCCCACTTTCCTCTTCCTCCCAGGCTGTGCTGTGTCCTTGGGGCCCCCCCTCCTCCAGCCCCTCCCAGGCAGCCCAGAGCCCCCTGCACCGTGGGGGCTTGCAGAGACCTTAGGACTGACTCCATGCACCAGTGGGGCTTGCAGAGCTCACCCAGTCCTGCTCAGCCCCTGCTCCAGCTGTGCCACTGGGGCTTTGCAGGGCCATCGTGCTCCACTGGGACTTGCTGAGCCCCTGGTCCTCATAGACTATTGGGGCACACCAGTGACTCCTCTGACTGTGGCATCTGGGATTGCTGAGTCAGGAGTTCCCCATGCCTCACTGGGGCATCCTGAGCCCCCTGTCTTGCTGTGCCCCTGCTATGCTTCAGGGCTTGCTGAACTCACACAGGTTCCCATGCAGCGTTGGGGCACACTGAGCCCCCAGTCCTCCTGTGCCACTGAGGCACACCAAACTGCTGGGCTCACCGTGCACCATTCAGTGCTCACTGAGGCCCTGGGTCCTTCCGAGCTGTTTACTCTTGACTGCTCTTCTGCCCTCCCCTTTTCCTCCTGAATGCTCTCCTGTCCTGTGTCCCATTCAAGGGGGTCTGCCTATGGGAGCTCCCCAACCCCTCCTGTGTATGGGACAGCATTAGGGACAGGGTCCCCCCTATCTCCAGGCACTGCAGACAAGGGGAGCCCCTGTGACATGCAGGCTGGGATTGTGCCATTACCCCCCCCCCCCCCATCCTCATGCTCACTCATCCCTTCCCCATCAGGGATCTCGGAGGACTCCAAAGTAGAGGCCCCAGCCTTCACTGATGCTGTCCGCATGTACCGCCAGTCCAAGGAGCAGTATGGCACCTGGGACATGCTGTGCGGCAACCAGACCCAGGTGAGGGCTGACCCAAGGGCTTTGTGGGGCCGGGGTAGGGTTGGGCAGGGTCCCCCATCTCCTCCTCCTTTTGCAGGTCCTGAGCAATCTGGTGATGGAGGAGCTGCTGCCGGAGCTACGGAACGCCATCGGCCCGCGGCTGAAGGGCAAAACACAGGAGCGCCAGCGAACCTGGATCCAGGTGCGGGTGGTGGAAGTGGGGACATCAGTGCTGACCCCCCTGCTTGGGCTGCTCCCACTTTGGGGCACGTCCTATCCCACAGGCTGGGTTGCCCCATGGCTTCCCGTTGGTGTCACTCTGCCCAGGACCTTGTTGTCCCCGCTGCAACCAGCCCTGCTCAGCGCTCTGCTTCTGAGAATGGGGGAAGCCAAGTGGAGGAAGCCCGGCCCATGAGCACAGCCCATCCAGCTGTATTTAGCGAGCCATTTTTAGGTAGCGCAGGCTAAATCCAGCCCCAGCCCTTGACAGAAAGACAGAGCACTCTTCAGAACTGCCTGTTGGAGCCTTCGTAGTTGCCGCCAAGCTCATAATGTGCAGCCTAAAAATGCTCAAATCTTGCTTTATTTTTTTTTTTTTTGGCGGCTGCGGTCTCCACGGCACAGCCCAGAGTTAGTGCTGCAAAGCTGGGAGGAGGGAGGGAGGGGAGGGACTGCTCTGCCGCCTGCTGGTTCCAAAATCACAGCATCGAGCTGCAGTGTGGGCTCCAGCAGTCTAATGGAGCTCATGGGTCCTGCCCAAAGTTTGTGAACATCCTACAGGCTTGTGACCATCAGGGGCCTCCTGTCCCCCTCTTCTCCCTCCCCAGATCTCGGATGCCGTCTATAGGATGGTCTACGAGCAGACTAAGGCACAATATGATGCCATGGTGGCCAAGTGTGAGCTGGAGCGGCCCCAGATGGAGAGCAGCATCCGGACTGACATGGACCAAATCATCACCTCCAAGGAGCACCTGGCCAGCAAGATCCGAGGTAGAGCCCCATGGGGAGAGGGCACAGATGGGGGACAAGTTGGGCAGTGAGCCCAAAGCAAAGCAATGGGACAGGAATGGGTTCAATGCAGGCTGAGGGCCACCTTCAAGAACCCCTTCTGTTGCCCCGTGGGTCTGAGAGACTTCTGGAGGGATTTGAGGAAAGGAGCATCCTCTCTCCCAGGCTGGGGTTAGGCGGAGCTGGAAGGGCAGAGCAGCCTTGCCATGCTCCCTGCTGCTCTCCGCCCAGCCTTCGTCCTCCCCAAAGCGGAGATCTGTGTCCGTAACCACGTCCAGCCCTACATCTCCTCCATCCTGGAGGCCCTGATGACCCCGACGAGCCAGGGCTTCGCCGAGGTGCGGGAGGTCTTCTTCAAGGAGGTGACAGACATGAACTTGAACATCGTCAATGAGGGCGGCCTGGAGAAGCTGGTGGAGGTGAGCTCTGAGCCGGGCAGGGTGGAGGCTGGAGGTGACATGGCCAACCCCATTGCCATACCCAGTAGGGACAGAACTGGGGAACCACAAGCTGGGAAGACACCTGAGGACGGAGCCCTTATAGAGGTGTGGGCTGTGGGGTGGCACGTCCCAGCCCTGCTGAGCTCAGCTCTGTCCCCAGTACATGGAGAAGCTGTCCCACCTGGCTTTCCACCCGGTGAAGATGCAGTCGTGCTATGAGAAGATGGAGCAGCTGAAGCTGGAGGGCCTTCAGCAGCGCTTCGACGTCTCCAGCACGTCTGTCTTCAAGCAGAGGGCCCAGATCCACATGCGACAGGTAGGACATGCATTCCCTGCCTTCATCCCCATATCTCCCCGAGGCAGAGCTGCTGGAGTGTGGGGATAGATCCAGCCCGGCCCCTTTGGTCCCCCACTGCCACTGACCTCTTGGCTCTTGTCACAGCAAATGGATGATGCTTTGTACACCTTTGAGACGCTGCTCCACCAGGAGCTGGGGAAGCTTCAGGGCAAGGATGAGATCTGCAAGTCCATCCAGCGCATCCTAGAGAGGGTGCTCAAGGTAAGGGCTGGGGCTGCTCCTATGCCCTGGGGGCTTCTGAAGTGAGGAGGACAGCAAGGACCCTCAGTGTATTCCAAAAGTGTTTTGGCGAGTGCTTCTTGCTGTTGAGACTTCCATGCCTTTTGCTGAGACCTGGGGCAGTTGAGTGGGGGAGGAGGTGGAGGATCCAGACCCATGTGAAGGCATGCATAGGTCCATGGGAAAGCCACTCGGGGTTCAGAGTGGCCCAAACCCTTCTGCAGAAAGTGGTTACTGAGGATGCAAGGGACAGGGGAACCCATTCAGCCCCATGCAGATGGATTGGGAGCCTAAATGTACGGGCTGTGCCTGTGCCACCGTGCAGCCCTCATGGGTGCCGACCCATGGCCACTCTCATCTGCCCCACAGAAATATGATTACGACAGCAGCACGGTGCGGAAGAAGTTCTTCAGGGAGGCCCTGCTGCAGATCACCATCCCCTTCCTGCTGAAGAAGCTGGCACCCACCTGCAAGGGGGTAAGCTCATGGGAGGACCTCTCTGTGGAGGTTCAGCATCCCTGGGGATGGGGAGCTCGTGCATACAACCCTGATCCCTCCCCTCTGGCAGGAGCTAGCCAAGTTCCAGGAGCTCATCTTCGAGGACTTTGCCAGCTTCATCCTGGTGGAGAACACATATGAAGAGGTCGTGCTGCAGTCTGTGATGAAGGACATCATGCAAGGTAGGGGGCTCCGGGATCTCCAGCTGCCTGGGTGGGGAGGCCCCTCATGTATGCAAGGGATTAGCAGCATGGGAGGCATCTAGGGGGTCCAAGAGATCCACAGTAGGAAGATCCACAGAATGCTGGGGCTTGTAGAAGGAAGGACCCCATGCAAGGAGCTGAGGTCCATGGATGACCCCGTGCAGGGCGCTATATGAGGAAGGGTGGCCCCATGCAGGGTGCTGAGGTCTATAGGAGGAAGGGTGACCCCACACCAGGTGCAGGGTGCCAGTGCGACCCTATCTGATATTTCTCTTGGTGCCACCAGCCGTGAAGGAGGCAGCCGTGCAGCGGAAGCACAACCTGTACCGTGACAGCATGGTGATGCACAACAGCGATCCCAACCTGCACCTGCTGGGCGAGGGCACCCCCATCGACTGGGGCGAGGAGCACGGCGGGCAGCCTGAGGCTGAGCCAGCTGCTGACAAGCGCCGCAGGGCCAAGCAGGTGGTGTCGGTGATCCAGGACGACGAGGGGGCCCTGCCCTATGAGATGGGAGCCGAGATGCTGATGTCCCCCAGCTCGCCGGAGCCGCCAGAGCCCAGGGTGCTGCCCGGATCCCCGGATGGGGTGGCGGAGATCCGGGAGGCGCTGCTCAAGGGGAGCATTGAGGTGCTCACAGAGGAGCGGCTGACAAACGGTACCCACAGCACGCAGGACAGCGGTGCCACCAAGGAGGTGGTGGTGGCAGCGGGGGCTGCACCAAGTGATGTCCCCACAAAGGGTCCGGCCGGTGATGGGGATGGAGTGCGGCGTGCCGCACCGGCAGCACCCACATCTGGAGCCAGAGTCTCGTCAGAGGATGGGGTGCGCCGTGCACCAGCGGCACCACCTGCACCTGAAGCTGAGAGCACAGCAAGGGATGAGGTGCAGCCTGCCATGCCTGCATCACCCACAGCTGGAGCCGAGGTCCTGTCACAGGATGGGCTGCACCGTGCTGCGCCTGCATCACCTGTATCTGGAGCTGAGGTCACATCTGGTGCTGAGATCCCATCTGGAGATAAGGTGCCTTGTGCCACATCTGCGTCTCCTGCACCCAGAGGTGATGTCCCACCCAGAGATAAGGTGCACCATGATGTGCCAGCATCACCTGCACCCAGAGCTGAAATCCCACCGGGAGATGAGGTGCATCATGCCACACCAGCATCCCCTGCACCCAGAGCCGAGGTCCCACTGCCTCCTGCTGGGACCACCTGCCAGCGCAGTGACAAGGAGACGGGTGAGGAGGTGGCCCTCCCAGTGGCATGCAGCCCCCCAGAGCCTGCGGGCACGACGGAGAGCATTGAGGGGATGCAGACTGAGTTTTAGCCCCATTCCTGCTGCAGACTGGCCCTGGTAACACCAGGGATGGGGACTGGGAACAGGGAGGGGATGGGGAACACCTGACTGGGAGGAGCCCCGTGTGGTCCTGCTAGGTGAGGCTGGGGGTGCCCTGGCTCGGCACAGGGTTCCCACTGCACTCTGCTCTGTCCTTCTTCTGCCTTATTTCCTTCTTTTTACTGGAGAGATGCTTTACCCACCTGGGGCTGCAGGATGCTCCCATCGCCATCCCCATGCCCACAGCCGTGGGGTGCTCCTGGGCATCCTCTGCTACTGTTGAGAGGAGGTGGAAAACATGTCCATGAGGGTTGGGGTACGCAGCACCGCGTGGTGTTTGGTCCTGGAGGGTGCACCTCACCTTGCTGGCAGCACCCCCTGCCATTACACCAGCAGTGATGGGGCACAGCCCTGGGGGCTTCAGCATAGGTCTGAGGGTCTGACACAGGCTCTGGGTAGGGATGCACTAAAAGCACTGGAGAGATGGTTGGGGCTGGGGTGTCTGCATGTACATGTGTGTGCACACCTGCAGCCCCTCCACAGCTCACCTCGACCCCGCTGTAGGTTTGGTGCCGCTGTTTCTGCTGCTGCAGGGGGTGCCCAGCCCAAACCACTGGGGGAGGCCCCCCCGAAGTGCCTTGCTTTGGGAACTTCAGACCTGTCTCTTCCAAGATATTTTATTAAGAATGTTATACAAATGTTTTAAAATATATATATGCTTATAATAATTAATAAAAGAGAAAAAAAGCTTTATTTAAAACCAGAGGAGAGCATCCTTACTCTTAAACCCTGCTGCAAGCCGGGGCTCCCGTTGCTCTGCAGCACGCAGCAGCCAAGAGCTGAGCGATGCGCTGGTTTCATTGCCACGGGCATCCCAACAGCAGCATGCCCTGACTCTAACCCTAAAGTGCTTAAAAAGAGGTGCACGAGGCAGAGCCCTGCACCCACAAGGCACAGCGTGAGAGGGCATGAGCAGGGCTGAGTCCTGCCCAGCACACACCTGGAGCATCCCAGTGCCCCCCAGCAGCCACCATCCCCATCCCTCAGCTATAAAGCTCCCTGAGAGCGCAAGGATGGCTGCAGCAATGGCAGAGCAGGGAACAGTCCCACATCCAGCCCCATCCTGCCAGCACTGCGCATCCCAGCACTGCATCCTTGGGGCTCTGTGTCCTGCATGGCACAGGGACAAGGATAGAGCCAGCAGAAGTGACAGTGCTACTGGATGGGATGAGAGGTGACAGCCCCGTTGCCCACCCAGAGCAGTGGGTACACCACAAAGTAGCCAATGGCAGAGCCTGCAACCACCCCAAGGAAGATCCATGCGTTGTAGGACATGACGGCCAGCATCAGCGTGTAGCCCACCACCACCTGAACCACGTGGAGCAATGTCTGGCCCACATGATACCGGAACCACCTATGGGGAGAGAGAGAGGCCATCAGCATGGTGGCACGGGTGTCACCACCACGGGTGATCAGGATTTGGGCGCTGCTGTGCAGCTGCAACAGCGGGGCAGACACAAACCTGGCTCAGAATGAATGGAGAAGGGATCACAGAGAGGGTGAATGTGGTCCTTCTTTCCATTCCCATCTCCCTGCCCTCCCAGCACCCCCAGCCCCATACCTGCCCTGCACGACCTCATGCTCCTGGACACAGCTGTCCTCACTGTCCCCACCACCACCATCCCCCTCGCTGGGGCTCAGCAGTGTGTCCTGGTTGAGGCTGGGGGGCACAGCCAGCAGTGCCCGCTGCAGCACTCTGGCTTTGCCCATCTTCACCACTTCATACAGCACGGAGAGCAGCAGGATCACCAGCACGGACAGCACCAGCCCTGCACAAAGATAACCCCAACAACGTCACCACCAGCAGTGCTCTTTTCCCAAAAAAAGAACAGCTTGCACTCAGCTGAGCAAATCGTTTTCAGCAGGGAGAATGGAACTGCTCTCCAAGTATTTGCAGGGATGGAAGTATGGATGGGTTTGTTCATGTGGGGGCACAGCCTACCTGTGGGGCTGTGCACGCTCCAGAAGTCAAAGAGCAGCACCAGCCTATCTGAGAAGAAGAAGGTCATCTGCAAAGGAGGCAAGAAAGCATTCAGGACCAACCCCTCCCGTGCATTTGAAGGCAAAGCTGTGCTGGCAGAGCACCCAGGGAGCAGTGTGACAGCCGCCCCACGTGGCTGGGTGACACCAGTGGGAAATCCCACAGTGCTGGCAGTCACTTGGGGTTTGGCCAAATGCTGCAAGTTCTGTCCTGTTCTGTCCAGTTTCCAAAACGGGAAGGGGAACTGCAAATCACAGGCATGCAATGCAGGCTTGGCATGCAAGGCCGCTAAGGGAAGCCCTGACCTACTCCTGTCGCAGGCACCCAGCCATGTTCCACCACCCTGCATGCACAGCCAGGACTCCAGAGATGGGAGTTGATGGCAGGCAGGCACCAGGTGCTGGGTGCTGTCTGGAGCCTGCAGCAAAACTGGTGTGACAGCAGCACCTGGGATCCTGCTGTGCTCCTCTGCCTCCCACGGGCTTCTCTTGCCCTGCCTTGCCTTGGCAGGCTGCTCCAGATGCACCCACAGATGCCAGATGTTCTCTGTCCAGATGGAAACCAGCTGCTCCCTTCCACGAGCACTGCCCCGAATCTGCAGCCTCTGCACCCCGCGGTGGGGGTCTGTGTTCTGGAGATGGGTGGAAGGGGGTGTCACAGCCACCCAATGTCAGCACCTCCAGCTCAGAACATCCCTGCAGGGTTTGCTTTCAAACCTGTGACTAAATCCCATTTGGGGCCATTTCGCAGTGGAGCAGAGGTTCCAGAGAGCTTTATCACACTGAAATAGGAGAAGGAGCTTCTAGCCCACGGCTCTTCCCTAATGAAACCACCTCCAAAGCTGAGGTCACCGCTGCCAATTCTTCTTTCTTCGCCATAGTCACACACTCCAGGCTTTCCTCCTCCATGCAGGAGCTCACAGCACCCAGCTGTCCCCCAACCACCCCCAGATGTCTCCCTCTACTCAGCCCCAACCTGGCCCATCCACAGTCATGTTTTGGGACCAGCCTCAGTCAGGAGTCCCATCCCATAAGCAGAGGTACCCGCGCTGCAGCCAGGCTCTAATTACACACTCCATCCACTCATTACCGAAGCACATTAGGATGTGTAATTGCCTTATGCTTTTAAGCTTCCTTTGGCAACAGATTTATGATAATTAGCCATCAAATGAAACTACTTCTCCTTTGCACACCTCAAGTGCCAGGCTGGGCAGAGAGGAGGCAATGCTAATTTGGGGGGCACAGGAACAGAAGCGACATGCAGAAGGTCTCCGTGCTGCCGCCAGCGAGCTGCTGCTCTGTGCCTTTGGGTACCCAAGTGTGTTTAGGGGGCTGATAGGATGCTTCTCGAGCCAGCAGCCACAAACACAGCATCGGAGCACAGGGTGATGGCACACCCATGCAGCGATGGCAGCCCCGGCTGTGAGTTTCTGCTGTGAGCGCTGCGTGGGCACGGGGTGGGGACGGCGAGTTTGGGGCGAGCGGGTTTTGCAACCCCGCTGTAGTCATAAACACAAAGCACGAGGCTGAATAGGGGAAGGGGGCAAAGCCGTGCGGGAAGACGTGCAGCGCTACAGGGAGAAATGTCCGGGAGGAAATGATGGTGGAAAGGGGATGGGGGAGGTTGGGAAGGAGGGGGGATGCGGCCGTGCTGAGGGGTCCGGCCCGTGTCCAGACCCGAGGGAAGGGATGCGCTGCACCGCCCGACGGGGTGGGCGGACAGAGCTGGGCGGAGGGGGGGGGGGGGGGGGGGGGGGGGGGGCGGGGGGGGGGGGGCTGCGGGGGGGGGGACGGCGCGGCATAGCATGGCACAGCACGGCATAGCATGGCACAGCACGGCATAGCATGGCACAGCACGGCATAGCATGGCACAGCACGGCACTGCACGGCATTGCACGGCGTAGCACGGCGTAGCACGGCGTAGCATAGCATAACACGGCATAGCACGGCATAGCACGGCATTGCACGGCACTGCACGCCATAGCACGGCACAGCTCAGCACGGTGCGGACCCGGCAGCAGCCTCACCTCCATGGCGGCGGTCCGGAGCGCAGCCCGTCCCGTTCCGTCCCGCCTCGGCTCGGCACGGCTCAGCACGGCGCTGCCGAGTGACGCGCGGTGCCGGGAACGTCGGGAGTTGTAGTGCGGCTGCGGGAGCGCCCCTTGCTGTGCCATGTCGTGCCATGTCGTGCCATGCCGTGCCATACCATGAGCACGTGCCCATTCGCACCCAAGCCGAACCGGCCACGAGGAAGAGCCCCCTACAAAGGTGGGCGCTGGGGCTGCCCCTGCCTCAGTTTCCCCAGTGGTGAGCACGCCTCCCAGTGCTGGGGAAGGAAATAGGGGTGTGTGTGAAGTATTGCTTTTTTAGTTCTTGGTGCGTTTATCCCGTGGCCAGGTGTAGCAGTGCAGTTATTTAGGCTCCACTTGCTGCTTGAAGTAAGGAAAAGAACAACCAGTGGATAATCTCTTTTCCCCATCCATTAGCGTTTCTGCTTTTTGTTTCTCCTCTCCTGCGATCACAAGACCCCCTTCCCCTCCACTCATTAAATCAACACCTTCTCATATATATATTACATATATATATATATAATTTATAGAGAAATGACTTTGTAAACAATGTTCTTCTACTTCAGAAGGAAGTGTAGTCCATGGCATAACGCAGCTACAAACACAGCACCCCACCCTGGGGCCAACCCCGCCTGACTCCCAGCGCTCAGCTGAAGCAGACAGGGCCAACGGTGAACCCAAACTGGTGCAAGGCATCACCGTCGTGGAACACAGCCAAGTCCCGTAGGGGCAGCAGGGCCAGCTCCTCCGTGGTGAAGTGGAAGATGGTATCAGTGATGGAGGAGTCGTTGTCAGGCTGAAAAAACCGTGAGCGGTGCTGAGACCCCCGGCTGGGCTCACCCCTATCCCTGCCCCATCCCACCCGGCTCCATGGGGATGCTCAGACCCAGCTCAATGCTGAGCCCTGGGTTTGCAGTGCTGAGGATGCTGCCATAGCCCCAGTCCCGCTCACCAGGCAGCCCTGCAGTGTGGCCACGTAGCTCTGCTCTCGGGTGTCAGCCAGGAAGCGGATTTCCTTCTGGGGCTGACGGTGGTGGGAAGCGGGACGGCAGGAGTAGGAGATCTTCTGGGCAGCCCTATGGCTGTGCAGGCGCAGGAAGCGCAGCTGCACCGCGCTGGCCCCTGTGTACTCCAGCTGCAGGGACAACCAGAGAGACATGGGGTGTAGGGTCCCCAAAGCCAGCATGGGATGCAACCCTATGGAAGCAAGGGTTGGGATTGTGTTCTGCAAAACGCAGCCATTAGGGAAGGGGGGGGACCCTAAGAAGGGCTCCGTGACCCCCTGGGGACACTCACCACGAAGCCCCCAGGCAGAGCACTGAACCACTCAAAGGTGTGCATGGAGGCATAGGAGCTCAGCCAGGCTTTGATGGGAACCTGGAGGGATTGGGGACCTTGTCACTCTCTCCCAGCAAGGGATGGTAGCATTGCTGCGATGCCAGATCCGCCCCCACCAGCTCCAAACATATTGAGGTGTGCATCCACCCTGAAGCATGAGGATGGGGAACCACCATCCTCACCCCCAACTGCTGCCACCGCTCCCTGCATTGACAGCAGTCACAGCAGCACGGCACCAGCATTACTGTCCTCCTGCAGCCACCCCAGCACCGTGGCTGAAGGTGACCCCTGGGGCTGTACCTGGTTGCGCACGGGGGGTATGCAGGTCTCAGCACCCGCCGTGAAGTTACAGAAGGCCATGAAAGCATCCCGAGGGCTTCCCTGGTTAGGGTCGACATAGTAATGCCCTGTGGGAATGCAGAGTAGAGCTGATGGTGCAGGGGGGGTAGCATGTGTGGTCCCAGGCTGCAAACCCCCAAGCTGTGTTATTTCTATTCCTTGCACCCCCACACCTTCCTTGCGTGCATGTGAGCACCCCAAGGTGCAGCTCCCTGTGAGCATCCTGGGGCCAGGGACCACGAATCCTACTGAGCTGAAGCCCCAAGTCCTCCTTCCCTCTTAAAGGCATTTATAAAGGAAATCCATCCCCCCTGCCTCGTCCCCTGGCTGGGGGCACAAGGCAGCCCTGTACCATCAGGCAGGTTGGGGTGGGCCAGCAGCAGTTCCTTGCAGGTGGCTGCAGGTTTGTCCTTGGTGCCATCGGGGTGTTGAACGAATGCTCTCAGCTCACGGCTCAGGTTGTCCAGCAGAGCCAGCACTGTGGTACGGTTCAGGCGGTCGGCAGGATAAATCAGGTGCTGGAAGGTGATGAGGAGGGATAGGCCCCTTTTCCCCTCCCTCCCACCAGGCAGCAGGGTGCCAGGGGTGGAAGACCCCAGACAGCATCACGCACCCACAGCTCCTCCTCAGATAGCATCAGCACTGGCCCGCTGGGTCCAGGAGGACCGGCCAGCCCCTGGGTGACAGTGATAACAGCGGTGACACTGCAGCCCTCTCAGCACTGCCCCTCCACGTGGCACCAACCACCGCTTCAGGTCCCCACAGAGGGCACAAGGGACACTGGTGGCTCTTCTTACCGGTGGTCCTGGCTTGCCCCTGGCACCTGGGTGGCCCAGGAAACCTTTCAGTCCCTGTCAAAGGGTGGAGAGGAGGATGAAGGATAAGCAAGGAGGTGAGGCATTGCTTTGTGTCCCCAAATCAGACATGGGGCCGTCCTCACCCTGCACTCACCTTCTGTCCTGGCAAGCCCTGGAAGAGAAGAGCAAAGGGACTCTGAGCAGGAGCTGCTGCCCCTTCAGACCCCACACATTGGGGACTGAAGCACTTACCGGCTTCCCAGGGAGCCCAGGCAGTCCTCGTGGGCCGGGGGGGCCAGCATCACCCTGCAGAGGGACAGGGGTCACAAACCAGTCCCTGTCCCAAGTTACTCTTTGCTGGTGCATTCTGCACCAGCCTCATCACCCCACGGTACCTGCTCTCCCTTGGGCCCTGGTTGCCCAGGGATGCCCTGGGGTCCGTGGTTGCCCTAGGGGACATGGAGAGATGTCACAAGGTGTTACATAGGGTGACATAGGGAGCAAGGGGGGGAAGAGCTGCAAGCCCCCCACGCACCTTGAAGCCATCGTCCCCATGCTGCCCCAGGTGGCCCCTGCTGCCCTTCTCACCCTATGGAAGGAAGGAATTCCTGTTGCAGCAAGGAGAGGCTGGGAATGGCTTGGAACATTGGCTGGTGCACTATGGCACGTCAGCCTGGAGACAGCTCCTGAGGCCACACCTGCCCCATGTGGGGATGGGGATGGGCACGGCACGTGTCACCCACCTTGGGTCCTTTGTGTCCAGGGTCCCCTCTGAAGCCCTTCAGCCCAGGGATGCCCTAGGAGAGAAGCAGCAGCCCTCTGACCCTGCACACCTCTCTGTCAAGGAGGGCCCTCAGCAGCCAGGAGGATTTGGTGAATTTGGGGAGCTTTTAGGGATCTTGTGGCATTCTTCATCACTGCTTTGGTTTCCCATTTTGGCAAGCCTTCCTTGCCCTTAGGAACCACTGCTACTGATGCAGACCAGCTCTCTTGGCTGCCTGCAGGCTTCTTGCCTCTGTTTGCATTTGGTGGCATTTCCAAAGCTGAGACTTTTTTAATAGAGAAGCAGCAGTCCCAGCAATTCAAGTAACTCCTTGATTGTTTCTTTTGCCGGTGCTTTGGATGCTGATTTGAGAGGAGAGGGCAGGCTGAGAGCCATGAAACAATGGGAAACTGCTCTTTTTCAAGTCCCTGCTTTGACTTCTGGGGCTGGGCAGCAAATGGAGAGCAGGGGACACCCTGAGCCCTCCAGCTCAGTACCAGTACTCACATACAGTCCTTGTAGGCCCTGGGGCCCTGCCAGCCCCTCATCACCTTGATGGCCCTGCAATATAGAAACATTAGTGGGGGGCAGGAAGGGATGGGGAGGAGATGGGGACAGAGCCCTGGCTCCAAGGTATGCTGCCCCTCTATCATCCGTCCTTCAGAAAAGGCACCAAAGGATGAGTACCACAGCATCCCTGGCACTGATGGGGTCACCCTACCTTAGGTCCACGGGAGCCCCTGGGTGCCCGGTGCCCCACCTTGCCTCGCTTGCCCTGGGAACAGGAGGTTGAAGACTCGTGAGCGACTCAAGCAGCTCAAATGCACTGACCTGACTGCCTGCATCCCCTCACTGCCACTCTGGGGACACAGCCCAGCTCTCCATAGGGACAGCAGTGCCCTGTTACCCGTCTGCCAGCTTCTCCAGGAGCCCCTTCTGGCCCTTCCTGCCCCACGTCACCCTGGGGAGAGAAGAAATGGAGATGTGAGTCACCAACAGTGGGGGGTGAGGGGCTGCTGCCTGCACAAACCTGGGGATGTCACTGGGGTGGTGTTACAGAGCTTATCCCCAGTGTCCCCATGCAGGATGCTGCCAGCATTACCTTTTCTCCTTTGTGACCTTTCTGCCCTTGGGGACCAGCTTGTCCTGGAGAGCCCTAAAATCCCAGAGGAGAAAGAAATCCCTCTTTGAAGATGCTGTGCCCAAGATTTTCTCTCTCTTTGCTCTCACCGTGCGCAGGAAGGGAGCTTGAGATAAAGTCTTCTTTGGGTTTCAGCAGGATCAAGGAATGCTCCATGCGAGCATCTCTATGATCCCAGGAAATCTCAGCCACCCACTCCAGTACAGCTCCCCCCACCCCCTCACCGTGTGCCCTGGTTCTCCCACTGTGCCTGGCTCCCCTTTGGCACCCACGAGGCCCTAAGAAGAAAAAGAACAAATGAATCAACCCTGCTGCTTGGGCAGGTGGCAGCGCTCAGCTTGGAGAGCTGAGGATGGGGATAGCACAAAGACAGAGGGTGGCACTCACCTCAATGCCACCAGACCCTGGGACTCCAGCATTGCCCGGCAGCCCAAGAGGACCCTGCATTCATTGGGAGACAAAGCAGGGGGCCCTCAGCTCTGAGTTGTTCCCCGTGGGACCTCAAGGCTCAGTCCTCCCTCCCGACTCCATGCCTCAGTTTCCCCACAGAGCCCCACTCACCTGTCGACCCGGCTGCCCCCGTGTGCCTGCTGCTCCCCCAGCTCCTCGATGCCCAGTGTAGCCCTTGAAGCCAGGGCCGCCTGGCCGCCCAGGTGCACCCACTGAGCCCTATGGGACACACACAGATGGGGCTGCTCATCAGGTAGCAGGTGCTGGCCCCTGAGTGCCTGCCTGCCCCGTCACAGCAAGCATCTCCTCCTGCGCGTCCCATGGAGTCACCCACCATCCCCAAACTGCAATCCCTGAGCTGAGGAGCAGCCTCTGTACGCCCCCAGCCTCCCCCCCAGCAGTGACAACAGCCTCGAGGTTAATCATCAAAAGCTCTTCAGCCTGTTCCATGCTGGGAACTCACCACAGGGCCAGGATGGCCACGGTCTCCCTTTGCTCCATCCTCTCCTGCGGGTCCCTGTGGGGACGTTGGGCACTCAGCACAAACCCACCCCACCATATGCCTCATGCTCAGACCCTTGGGAGAGTCCTCTCCCTCCCACCACACTCTGCCAAGTGTGGGAGTGAGGCCAGGTGACGCCTGGGCGCCACAGGGACATTGATGTGCTGATGGCAGCAGTGAGTCCTGCACAAGGCTTCAGCACCCTGGGTGCCAGGCTGAATTTTGGGGCTGGGAGTGTATACACTCTCAGTTCTCTGTACTTCATTTCTGCCCCTTTCCCCCTCCCTTGCCCCCAACAGCTATGGGGCAAGAAGTCCTTCAGATTCACTTTGTGCTGCAAGCAGTGAAGCCCCTGTGAGCTCCAAGCTCACCAGTGCGCACACAGCAGTACCTCCAGCCCAACTGCTCCAGCAGTTCCATCCCTGCCATAGGGTCCTGCATCACCCTGAGAAGAAAGAGGAATGCTTCCAGCTCTGCCCTCAGCTCCCAGCCCGTTCTCCCTTGGGTGAGCTGTCCCAGGAGTGACGTCCCTACTGTCTCCCCACCAGGACTTGTGAAGAGAACAGGGGATGGAGAAGGGCTGCAGCATCGCCCCACTCTACCTTCGATCCTTCAAGACCAGGGAGCCCAGGAGGGCCTTGCAGACCTGTCCCACCCTGTTTGGGGCAGAGGAAAAGAGCCACTGACCCACTAGAGCCAGGCTGCAGCCCAGCATCCCGCTCACAGGTGTCCCATTGCCAGGGTCTGCAGCCACCCCAATGGGATGGGGATGCGCTGACTCACAGAGCGTCCCCGGGCTCCGGCGGGTCCTGCGGCACCACTGACACCAACCTGGCCCTGGGGCAGAGAAAGGGATGTGGTGAGTGGGGGAAGGCAGTGTGGACCCTGTGAGATAAGAGCAGTGGCCCTGGGGCTGCATGCAAATGGAGGGTGAAACCCACAGACACTGCAAACAGGAACCAGCGTGGGTGTCACACCCGTGGGATAAAGCACTCCCTAAATGAAATTTATTACTTGGCATTTTTCACAGCTCCCAGACCCAAGATGTGCTGGGCTAAGTGCTGCTCCTTATCACCCCGCACCCAACTGCATCCCTGCAGCTGTACTTGCCAGCAGCCCCTCCTGGCCCTTCTCTCCTTTGCGTCCTTTCTCTCCAGCCTCCCCCAGTGCAGCTCCCAGTCCTGGCACTCCAGGAGGGCCCTGGGGGCCAGCATCTCCCTGCTCCAGGATAAACATGAAGTAATAGCGATTAAATGAGTTTCTAGATGGAGACACATCGGCTCAGAGGTTCTGATGCCACCTCTGAGCCCCATATCTCCACTGTCTCCACACCTTTCGTCCCTGTGGTCCCGGCTCACCCAGCTCTCCAGCATCACCAACATCCCCCTGCCAAGGGGAGAAGCATCAGCAACCAACACAGCAGCCCCACCTCAGCCCTATCCCAGGGGATCTGAGCTCACACCTCCTTTCCTTGCTGCCCAGGTCCCCCTGGCAGCCCCACTGGCCCACGTTCTCCTCGCTCCCCGCAAGCACCGCTGACACCCGGAGCTCCACGAGGTCCTGCATCACCCTGTAAAGGATGGAGACCACTTGTTGCTGGATGATGCTCCCCTGTGGAACTGACCTGCTGGCCCCATAGAACTGACCTGCTGGCCCTTGAGCCCCGGCTGCCCCTCAGCTCCCACAGGTCCTGGCGGTCCCTGCACAAGAATCACACTTTGGGACCCACCTCATCCCCTGCTCCAGGGCTGGAGGTCTCTCCTAGAATGCTGCTGCCTCCATATCCCCATATTGCTCAAAGCCCTTCCCTTGGCTTTCCCCTGCTTCGGCTCAGGGTCAGCAGGAGATGCAAAGGAAGGCACAGCATCCCACACCTACCTGCTCACCATCCAGCCCACGGATGCCGGCTTCCCCGGGATACCCCAGGACACCCTGCCAGGGAACATAGGGACGGAAAGCTGCAGCATCCCTCCAGCCCAACCAGTGCCAGCTGGAGGGCTTGCAAGGCACCGTCCCCTTGTGTTGGGCAAATGGGGTTCAGTGGCAACCTGGGGATCAGCCCCAGTGCCAACGAGGGGAACAGCCCTCCTCCTTCTCCCATACCTGCTCGCCTCGCATCCCTGAAGGCCCCTCAGGTCCTCTCGGACCTTCTTGACCCTGCAGACGAGCAATCCACATTAACAGCACAGTGCAGTGCTTACCCAGCAGGCCCCTGCAGCCTGGATGCTGAGGACCCAGCACCCCCAGCCCAAGCCCCCTGTACCTCCCTCAGTGCTGAGCAGTCCCATCCCAATGGCGCCCCACTCACCGGGTACCCAGGAGGGCCGGCAGCCCCTGCTGCTCCAGGTGCCCCCATTTCCCCTGCTAAGCCAGGCTTCCCAGGCAAGCCGTGCAGCCCCCGCACACCAGGAGCTCCCTGCAAGGCCAGAAGGATATTTAGGATCCCAGGCAGTGTGTGAGTCTTGTTCTCCATCACCTCCCTCCCGCTCCATCACACAGCATGCAGCTCCAACTCTGTACAGCACAGCTCCCCACTCACCGGCAGCCCTGGGAACCCCCGAGGACCCGGCTCTCCTGCTCTTCCCTGAAACAAGAGAGACCCCAGGCAGGCTGCAGCAGAGCCAAAAACCCTGCCCAGGCTATCCCAAATATGCAGCAGCAAAACAAATCCCCAGCAAACGGGCCTGGGGAACACACAGCCAATGCCATTGGCATTGCGCACCGTGCACTGCAGGGCGCTGCATGGAATACATTGCGTGGTACTGCATGGCACACATGGCAGGGTATGGCATGGCATATGTTGCTTAGCACACGTTGCACTGTGTTTGGGCATTGCATGGCTGCAGGAGAGAACAAGCAGATGAGCAGCCCAGAGCAGACCCAGCCCTACCTGGGAGCCAGGAGCACCTCGTGGGCCGGGGGGACCTGGTGGGGCCTGCGGGAGGACAGAGACATCAGGGCCCCATGCTCAGCCCTAGCTGCAGCCCTACACATCCCCCATCCCCTTTCCCCAAAGCTGCTCCTTAATGCTGGTAACAAAGATTTCCCATTTCTCTGCATCCTGCAGGGAGCTGGAGCTGCCCAGAGGCAGCCAACAGCCCTCACCTTGGGACCAGCTTTTCCAGGGAATCCTGGTGGCCCTTTGGCTCCAGCTTCTCCCTGTTTGAGGACAAATGATAAATCCTTTCTGCCATCTGTTTTAATGCAGTAGCTCCTTAAGAGGGGAAAAAAATAGCAGTCCATCATCTTATACAGGAGGCACAGCAGGAGAAGTGCAGGGAGAGCTGCTGGCTCATCCTGAATGGGGCTGGATCCTGCCCCACAGCCCCATAGGATCAGCACCCCAATCCTGGCTCTACCTTGGCTCCCCTGTGCCCTGGCTTGCCACGATCACCAGCCAGTCCTGGGTAGCCCTAGGGAGAGGATGGTGTTAGGATGATGTTAGGAGGCATTCAGGGCTGTGCAACAGCAGTGGGGCTTGGGGGAAGCAGTGGTGATGCTCAGAGATCAGTGCCTTGCTTGGCTCTGGCTCATTGCCCTTATCCCAAATGGATCCATCACCCCCTCCCTTGGTTCCCATGCCTCTCCTGGGCACCCACAGCACTTACATACATGCCGACCGGCCCCTGCGGTCCCTCCAAGCCAGGTTTCCCAGGCAGACCCTGCCAGGAGACAGAGCCCTCAGCACCCTGCTCATGTGCCCTGGGCTGGGCAAACCCCATGGGGCAAGAGAATGTCCACCCCCAAATGCCTCCATGTTGTGTGGAGGTGTGCATGCAACTTTGTGCCCCACATCCAGGCCGTCTCTGAGAAATCTGTGTCCCTCTGTGTTGCCCCAGTGGGAATGTGGGTCTGAACCTTATGATCAGGGACAGTTCAGATCCCCCCCACCCTGCTGCATCCAAACCTGACCAACCACCTGGATCCTCCCCACACCAGCCAAGGTGGCACTTATTGCCATCATGTGTTCCCCAGGACACCCGCACCCATCCCCATCCCCAGCTCTCACCTTTGGACCCATGCAACCCAGGTCTCCATCAGTTCCAGGTTTTCCTTGGGGGCCCTTTGGAAGTGTTTAGGGAAGAGATTTCAGCCAATCTGACCCTTTGCTGGTTCCCCAGGGAGGGGACAGTCCCAGCCCTCCCCAGACACCCTTGCTGCCTTCCCACACACGCGAGTGCAAAATAGGAAAAGGGGGGGAATCCATGCAGGTTGTCCTTACTGTGGGTCCAGGAGGTCCTGCGTGCCCTCTGCCCCCCTGCACACCAACAAAGCCCTGTAGGGAAGGGCAGAGGATGAGCTCTGGAGGAAAGGGAAAGGAGCACAAGGATGGCAGACAGAGAGGATGATAGGAGAGAAAAGGCAGAACACAGGGAATGGAGAGGCTCTC
The DNA here is from genome assembly GCA_035772895.1 of Perdix hodgsoniae. NCBI lineage: Eukaryota > Metazoa > Chordata > Aves > Galliformes > Phasianidae > Perdix > Perdix hodgsoniae. Next base: position 7,880,378 of record JAPSGF010000020.1, on the reverse strand, counting down.
CAGCAGAGCAAGCATTGACAAACCTTTGGAATGGAAAACTTGCCATCAGTGATAAGGAACGTCAGTTTTGCAAAACCTATCTCTTAAATGCACCCCTTTCATTTTGTCTCCTTTGCCCTTGGAGGGCACAAACCCCCAGGGCAGAGAAGCCAGACAGGAAGCTGCACAGGGAGAACACAGCAAGGGCAGAAACGAGGCAGAAGGACAGGCAGCTCTACTCACCGGTGCTCCCGTCCTGCCTGGGCTGCCCACAGCCCCGGGGGGACCCTGCAGGGTAAGGCAGGGGGTGGTGAGGATGGAGAGGCAGGGGCAGCCATTCCATCCCATCCCATCCCTGCAACCTCAGCCGCATGCAGGCAGGTCTGTATACAATATATAGGATGTAGTGTAGAATGGGAACCTGTATACCAGGCTTTCCTTCTGTGCCTTCTGCTCCAGGGATGCCTCTTGAGCCCTGGAAAGAGGATCTCACCTCAAAGCAGAGCCCGGTGACAGATACCACAGCTTTCCAACAGCTGTGGCCTCCCACAGTGGCCAAAATCCCCAGCCTTATGCACATGGCATCACCTACTTACAGGAGCTCCTGGGACTCCAACCAGCCCACGTTGGCCCCCACGGCCCTAGAAAAGATTGAGCACTGAGAAAAGATTCTTTCTGGCAGGAGTAACACTGATGGAGATGCAACAGGGATCACTCAGCAAATGGCCCCTGCGCTGTTCCATCTCCGTCCTCAAAGATGCTCCAAAATTCAGCTGTAGGCAACCACAGCCCATTAGTTACCCTGGCACCCCTCGGTCCTGGCATTCCCTTTGGGCCATCAGGTCCTCGGCCTCCCTACAATTCACCCAGAGAGAAATGCTGTCATTTTAGGTAACACTGAGGTTCCCCCCAACCTTTCCACCTCATGGTGGATACAAGGTGCCATGCACTGGGAACACGAGGCTGGGGACCTCCATGGTTGGCTTCAGCACTGAGTGGCAGTGTGACACTGACCCCCGGGTGCTGGCACTCATGCTGGGGCACCAGGGCATGGTGGCCACATCTGTAGGGGGAAACCCTCTCTGTAGGGGTGAGGGTTGCCCATGGGGTACCACAATGCAGTGCCAAAACCATCACTGACCTTCGGTCCTTCGCTGCTGTTCAGCCCCACTGGACCCATCTGCCCTTCTTCTCCCTGTGGGAGAAAATTGAACAGAAATGACTGAGAGAATGAAAGAGCATACAAAAGGTGGGTGTGCTGAGCTCCCGTGGGCTCAGACACAGCCATGGTGCTCCAGCATAGGTGGCTCAGACCAATGAATGCTGCAGCAGTGCACAAGGCGGCAAGATGAGCTGTGCTGCATCCCCATCTCCCAGGGATGTGGGAGGGTTTATTTCTCATCCTGAAGAGTGATTGTGAGGGCAGATCCAGGGAGGCACCCCAAAAACCCTCTCATGTTTGCCCAGGTTGCACAGCCCCTGCCTGATGCTGCATCTCCTCCCTGACTCGATCACTCCAGGTGACAAATGAGAGGTCCCGGAGCCTTCATCCCACAGAAGGAAGAGGAAGGATGTGGCTGGCAGAGCTGCCCATCTCTTCACCCCTCCCAGGCTGCCTGCCCACCCCCATCCTCACCTCAGGTCCTCGTGGTCCTGCTGCTCCACGGGGTCCTGGGAAGCCCAGTGAGCCCATCTGGCCCTGCAGCCCCGGGGGACCCACAGCTCCTGGTGCTCCACGCAGACCCTGGGCAGGAGGAGGATGGGAGTGGATCAGCAGCACAGTGTGAGATATCACACAGCACGGTGTGAGCACACAACTGGGTCTGGTTCCTTTCCCAGCCAAAGGAAGGGAGCAGCTCCCAGTCACAGCCCTGTGCACTGTACCTTGCCTCCTTTGGCTCCCAGGTCTCCCTTGGCTCCGCTGGGACCCCGGCAGCCCTGGAAGAGCAGCAGAGGGGAGGACACCCTCAGACTTCTCGGAAACCACAACCACATCTTGGTCAGATCCCATCTGGGGCACTGATGGCCATTTGGGTGTCACAGTGCTGGCTGTGCTCCAATCAGTGACGCCATCCCATGTCAGCACCTCATCCTCGTTAGACACTTATTTAACACAAGCTGAAGCACTCCCACTATCCTTGTCACCCCTAAAGCAGGTGACAGAGCACACTGCCATCTCTGCCTGCTCCTCGTGGTACAGCACTTCAGACAAATCCCAAACTGCAATGCCACCTATTCCATTGTCAAGCCCAAACGTGGATAAACCGATGAAACTGGTGCTTTGGGCTCCTTGTGACTTTCCCACCCCCTGAGCCATGCATGGTGTGGGTGCCATCACTCACCCGCTCTCCTTGGATGCCCTTGGACCCTGGCAGGCCAATAAACCCCTTCAGAGAGAGACAGAAAACATGAGTTAGACTAAAAGAACACAACACAGAAAGAACTCTGCCAGTGGGGGTGGATGAGTGTGAGTGTGTGTGTGTGTGTGTGGGGGGGGGGGGCTGCTGAGCATTACACCACAGTGCTTTGGGGGTCCTTCAAGATGAGGATGGGACACCCCCCACCCTGCCATTCACCCCCATGGACTTACCACAGGTCCCTCCTGTCCTGGTTGTCCCCTCATTCCAGGGATCCCCTCTGTGCCCTGCAGGGGGAAGCCAGCATCAGCCACCCCAGCACGATGTTTGTACAGCCAAAAGCAGCACAGACCCCAGGGGAGGGGGGGTGCTTTGAAGGGAAGACCTTGAACCAAAGTTCCAGCCCCATCAGAAGCCAAAACTGGGGGAGAAATTCTTACAGCGTCTCCTTTGGGACCGGAGGACCCCTCCATCCCAGCAGGACCCTGCAGAGAAGCACGCAGGGATGGGGCTCAGCAGCTCCTTTCCCAACTCGCATGTATGCACCTCAGCAATGCAGGATGGCACCTACACATCATTTACCTGCATACCCCCGAGGCCGGGGGGGCCACGCTGCCCTTGCAAGCCCTGCGGCCCCTGAAAAACAGCAGAGGGGTGAAAAGCTCCCAGCACCCCCAGCTGCCCCCAGACACCCCATTGCTGTGAGATTTGCCCGTCCTGACATACCTTGGGACCGTGGGGGCCAGGCAAGCCAGGAGGACCCATCTCTCCCTGTGGAGAGAGCAGTAAAGGGATTTGGTGAGCCCAGCAGCTGGAAAATCCCAAAGGACAGAGCAGGGAGCCTGGGCAGCCTCACCTGAGAGCCGTTGATTCCTTGGCACCCAACAGAGCCTGGCTGGCCTGGCTGGCCCTGCAAGGCAAGAGCAATGCTCAGCCCTGGGCTGTGGGAACTGAGTTGGAGATCCCATAGCATTGCTGTGGGAAGTGGAGCACCGTGACTTACCATGGGGCCAGCAGGGCCTGAGGCACCCACTGAACCACCTTCTCCCTGAGGCAGCAGAGAACAGATGCCATTTTATGGTGTGATTTTCTGCTTTGAGTCTTCGCATCCCCAGTTCCCCCATTCTTCTTCGCATCACGCATCAAGGACCCCCCAGGCATCCATTATCCCTCTGTCCCTATTTCTTCCCCACTCCATGACCAAACCACTTCAATTTCCCTTTTACCTCTCCTACAAATCCCATTCTCTCCCACTCGGATGCCTCCCATTGACTAACGCTGTCATCATGCTGAGAGCAGCACGGAGCCCAGGTGCTGCCACAGGACTTCTTGCTCTTATGGGACAGGGCTGGAGACCCAGAAAAAGAAAAACCCCTCACCTCTGGCCCTGCAGGGCCCTGGAAGCCCATTGCACCCTTCAGACCTGCCATGCCCTAGGACAGAAGGCAGAGGGCTCTTAACAAAGTGCTGTTGTCACATCCCTTGCAGTAGAGAGGATGAAGGCATGGAGATCCTTTTCCCAACGGCTGGGACATGTGTGCAAGGGGATATGAGCTCACCTCTCCAAAGCAAAGGCATTGATTATGGAAAGGGGAACGAGGATGTAGCAGGAGGGGAAGGAGCAAAGGAGCAATGTGCAAAGGGAAGGACACCCCATGCTCCTGCATCAACTCACGTGAGTTCCAGCAGGACCAGGGAGGCCACTCTCTCCTTTCACCCCCTAAAAAAGCCAAGAGATGGAGGGCAGCATGGCCTCGGGGCAGGAGGCACAGGGAAGGCTGTGCATGGCAAGGACAGGTGCTGCACCTTCATTCCCTTCTCGCCTTTCTCCCCAGCAGGTCCAGGGTCACCCAAGAAGCCCTGGAAGGGAACAAGGCCAGCTGAGCCATAAGCAGAGCATCGGGAGCTAAGCACAGCTGCTGTGGCTCAAAGGAGCTCTGGGGCAGGGGGTGGGGACCCTCCACCTTGCACTACATGCACCATCTCAGGAAGAGAAGAAATAGCCACAGAGCTGGTCCCCAGTACACTGCTACCCTGCTCCAGTGACCCTCACTGCCCTGGCCAGCAGCAGCCACATGCAGTGAGGTTGAGCCCAAGAGCGAGAGGTTCCCCATCTGGATGACGAGATGATACTTACAGGGGAATGAAGTATAGGCCAAAAAAGAGCATAGGCCAGCTCACCTCTTCTCCCTTCTCACCAGCCAGCCCCCGGTCCCCGCGGAAGCCCTGCAGCCCCTGCAGAGACAAAGGAAGGAATGGGCTGAGCATTGCAACAACTCCCAGCCCCACATTCCCTGCGGTCACTGTGGGGTCTGGGCAGCATCACACAGCACCCACCTGCTCGCCAGGCAGCCCACACAACCCAGGTTTACCCCCCAAGCCGGGGGACCCATCCAAGCCAGGCTGCCCTGCACGACCCGGCCAGCCCTGCAGCCCTGGCTTGCCCTGTGGAGAGAAACAGCATCGTGAGCCCCTCTGTCAGCTGGGGGGACTTGGGAACAGGCCGATAGGTGGGGACAGGAGAGCCAGAAGTCCATGCTGTGATGAAATGGAGAAGATGAGCACTGAGCTCTTGCTCTGACGGCGGTGCCTCTGGCCACCACGTGCCCAACAGGGTGCTCATCACAGAGCACTGCGAGCTCCATCACAAACTTGAACAGCAGAACCACAGCCAGAAGCAAACTGGGAATAGGGGAGCGCACTGGGAGGGAGCAGTAAGAGTGAAAGCCCTCTGTGTCTGTCGCTCAGCTCTGGGGCACTCCAGCTGTCCTCAATCCTTCCCCACGTGCAGAGCTGAGGCTTGGGGCAGTTTTCTGTTTGTCCTCAGCTCATGGGCAGCTCTGAATTAAGGCAGGATAAAGCTCAGTCTGGAACTGACAGAAGACATTTCCCTGCAAACTGCTTTGACTGTTCAGATTCTCCCCAAAACCCCCAAAATCTAGAGTTTGGAAAGTCAGAGAAAGAGGGAAGCAGAGAAAGATGCGGCTTCTTTGGTGTCTTTCAGAGTGAAGAACAGGTTTGGAAAACACAAAAGCTTGCTTGGAAAAGGTTGTCTTTTACCAGCTCTTGTCCTTTCCTAGCACAGCTGGCAGCACTGCCCCCATGCACATCCCAGCTGCACAGAGCAGGGTGGGCAGAGGATGCCTTGCAGCAGGCGTGCTGTGAAGATTTGCTCTGGCACCCAGAGCTCTGTGCTGTACCTCCGTTTCTTGCTCAAGATCTTAAGCTCTAAATTTCTCCACCAGCTTTTGGTGCTGTGAAAGTCCAACACAGGCCCCAGCCCCCCACCCTCCGTCCCATCCTGCATTTGAGCATCCCTACTCACCATGTACCCCCGCTGGCCCTTCTCCCCCGGCTGTCCCGGCTCCCCACACAGCCCCTGTGTGCAAACACAAATGGAGTCAGCAAAAGTCGGCTGTGCCCCTGGATCACATTGCAGAACTGAGAGACGTCGTGGCCTCGTAGGTGTGGTTACTTGGAGAACAAGGAACGATGCGCAGAGAGCCGCGGAAATCGCATCCAAGGATGGATCCACATCCAAGGATGGATCCACATCCAAGGATGGATCCACATCCAAGTGCCTTGTGAGCCCTGTGCCCCACCTGTGACCCATTGCCAAGCGCCACTTGGGCGGCTCCTTGACTTGTTCTGGTGGCTCTCTGAATGAACAAACACTGTCCTTATCCAAAAGGATAAGGAGCACACACAGGAGCAGCACCAGGGGCTGGCAGAGGGCGGACCGTGTCACAGAGCTGAGACATCACCAATGGACCACCAACAAGCAAACCCCTAGGTTGGAACCCCAAGCCTTCAAATTACAGCTGATTTTAGGTTGCTTGGGAACCCAAAGTGTCCATGGGGAGGCAGGGGCACCTGGAGGTGGCTGTGCTTACCGGTATGCCTGCTTTCCCTGGGTGCCCTGGGGGGCCGGGGGCTCCGGGTTTTCTCTGCATTAAAGAGAAGAATTGGCAGAGCAGATCTTGCTGTTGGACTGCTTGGGTAGACAAACCCCCCCCAGCTGGCCACAAAGAGGTAAAAACAAACCTGGAATGCTACTCACCGGCCAGCCAGCGTGCAGCAGCTGGTAGAAGGATGATTGCTGAAAGAATGGGAATAAACATCAAACACAATTCTCCCTAAATCCCCATTCCCTTTCTGCTGGGAAAGAAAACTAACTTTCATTCATGTGTATCTCATGTGTACCACACTGTACTCTTATCCAGGTTGCAGGTGCCCAGGCTGAAGAGATGAGGTTCTCTTCCTCCTCGAGTCCATTTTGCTGCCTGGTAATGTTGTTTTTCAGCATAGCAGGGACTTGTTCTGTTGCACTGCTTCTGCTGCAGCCCTGCTATGTTCCCACCTGTACAGCCCAACAAACTCTCTCTTTCCTTCTCTGCACCCCTGCCAGGGCTTTTTGTCACAGAGAAGGAGACCAGGTCGGTTCAATATAAATAAATCCTCACCAGCACTGCCTTCATCACCCCCAGCACATTGCTGGCATCGAATTCAGCCTATAACAGCTGTTTGGGGCCACGTCCCTGCACGAAGCTGTACCTAAGGTGACAATCCAGCCTCCTTTCCTCCCAGCAGCACAACCTACAGACACTTGGGAGGCAAAACCCAACCCATCCCCCCTGAGCAGAAGCTCAGCAGTACCTCCAAATCCACTGCATCCAACGCTGCAACCCAAAACCTGCCCTGTCCCCAGCAAACCCACACTGCAATGGTCAGGATCCCATGTGCTCAGGTTTTACCCACCATCAACCTCAAGGGAAACCTCCTCCAAAGTCTGGCCCTCTGACACTGAAGGAAGAAGCTGAGAAACCCATTACAGAGGGTAAACACAGAGCCTTCAGCATATGGGAGCATTTCCATCAGCCTGCTGTGTTTTGGAGGCAGATGATGGATGGATGCATTTAATGAGCCCTAATACTGCAGCACTCATTGTGGCTGCTTGAGAGTCAGTCCTGAGTTGGCCACTGTTCCCTTCCCCTGCCAGGACTTTTTGGGGGCTGGAGAAAGGCCAGCACTTTGCTCTGTCTCAGGAATCAGTGAACTCAGGTTCACTCAGGACAGGATATTATTTCATGAGGCTTCAAAAATACCCCAAATCCACCTCTTGGGGAAAAAAAACCACCACCACCACCACCTTCCACAAGAGCTGAGCTCTTACTCTATTCTGCTCTAAAGTTCCCTGCCCTCATTTCTTAGCCTGACCTCTTGCTTTGAACACTATGGGGAGAGACAAAGAAAACAGCGGCACTGCAGGCTGAGCTCCCCAGTCTGGGCAGCAGCTCCTGGTTTCCACTCTTTTCCTCTGTTTTCCACTTTGTGATACCTTGATGAAGCCTAACAAGACCTGGATGCAGCACTGAGCACTGCACCCTGCAGCCACCTTCCTGCTTACAAGCCTCATCAGCAGGACAGGAGAACATTAAATCTTAGGAAAGGAAAAGGCCAGTAGCATCTTCCCTCTCCCTCCCATATCTCCACCCTTCCAGCCTCCCCAGTCCATCCCTGCCAGCCAGGAGAAGATGGAAAGGTTGGGAAAATCCTTTGGAAGCATTAAAAAGGATTTTAAAAAACCCCAAAAACTCATAGATGGGTATCTCAGTGCCCACCCCGAAGCACTCCTGCAGTTCTCACCGTGAAGCTCAGCCAGTCTTCGCGGGAGTTCCTCCAGAGGACAACAGTGGGGATGCCAGGGATGCCTGTGGGGCCTGGGTCCCCTGGGGGTCCCATCCGCCCCATGGCTCCGGCGTGACCCTAAGAAGAAAAAGGCAGCTCTGTAACTCAACCTAGGGTTTGGACACTTGTCACAGCTTGGGCACAGGTCCTGGCCTGGATAATCTTTGGGCACAGGGATGTCAGTGTCACATGGCAGCATCCCTCCAGGTGACCTGAGCTAAAAGCTGCTTCGTGGCATTCAAACACCCAGCAAAAAGAGCGTTCTCCTCTTCCAAATGCACAGAAGGGGCCACTACACTGCAGCACTGGATGCTCGCTTTGCTGTGTTGATTTAAAACGTGCAAGATGCAAACCCAGACCATCAGTGGTGTTTCCCCGAAGCCTTGGCCACACCACACAGCTTCACCCATTTTCCTGGATACTCACTTTGTCTCCTTTGGGCCCCACCAGTCCACGTCTCCCAGGGCATCCCTACAAGGAAAGAAGAGCAACATCACCCAGCCCTGCTGTCTTCCCCAGCAGAGAACAAACCAACAAACTGGATGTAAGGAAGGGTGGTGAAGCACTGGCGCTGGTTGCTCCGCAGACAGCCAAAGTCAGGCTGCTGGGGCTCTGAGCACTGATGCAGCTGTGGGTGTCCCTGTGCATTGCATTGCAGGGAGTGGGACCAGATGGCCTTTAAGTATCCCTTCTGATTCAAACTGTGATACTAAGACCACCATTCTGCCCTGCAGGCTGCCCAGCCTGAGGTCAGAGGCTCTGAGTTGTCCCAGTTGACGTGGGTGCAGCCACATGCTTACTGTAGCCAGGATGGCCCCAGCTGTCAACAAAGGGACATTCATCCCTGCAGTGCCCTTGGCAGGTCTCAGGAACAATCAGCATCCCAACACATTTCTGGAGGTGAAGATGCCCAAGGTGATGCAGCACAAGGGCCTGACACATGTCCTGCCACCCACCCAGCAGGAAGGCAAAGTCATGTTTCCAAAATGAAAATCCTAAGTTTCTTTGAATGAAGTTTTTACGCAGTGGGGAAGCAAAAGAATGGGACCACAGGCTGACAATATTGTGAGGGTTTGTCCTCTCCATCTGACATGGAAATGCAACCAGCCTACACCACCCACCCACCCATCCCCATTGTCCCCACCACTCACCGGCAGCCCTGGGGGTCCTGGCAGCCCTGGGGGTCCTGGCTTCACACGAGCCCGATATCCACGCACTAATGGTAAGATGGGGTGCCTCAGGGGGGTGGGAGGATGCTCTGGATCCCCTGCAGCCTTCCCTGAGGAACCCTTGTGTGCAGCTGCCTGTTGTCTCGATGGGGACACTTTGGAGGAGGCAATGGGGTTGGTGGCATGGCCAGGCTTGATGGGTGGGAGGCGAAGGCGGGTGTCTGCATTGCCCTTCAGCTTCTCCTTGGTGATGTTCTCCTGCCCAGGATCAGAGGCTTGCTCCTTCTTGGCTGATGATCCTGGGAGGACAAAAGCACTGTAAGGGGCCAGGCTTGGGAGAAAGGGAGGAATCTGCACCAGTGGACTTACTGGGGATGCCAATGATCTGCGGTCTGCTCCTGCTGATCCCTGGCCTGCCAGGGCCAGTGATTTTATTATAGGTGGAGTTCAACAGTTCAAAGCCTTCATCCTCAATAGAAAGGCTTCCCTCTTCTTCAGGCTCCATCTCTTCAGCTGTTGGCACCTCAGCAGCAGAGAACAAAGTCCGGGTGCTCCCTTCTGGCTGCAGGCTCAGGTTCTCCTGGGCATCCTCCCATGTCCAAGGTGGGCCCAAGGTCAAATCTGGATGGGAGAGCTTGGAATCCTGAGAAGGAAGGAGGGAAAGTAATGAAATCTGTTGTTTTCTCTCTCTCTCTCTTATTTTTCCCCTGCAGATTGTTCTATTAGGGCTTCAAGTGTCACCTTTGTACCAATACCCACTCCCAGCATGCACCATAAGCTTCTTTCAGCACCCAAAGCTGAGTAGGACACCAAATGGGTTCCAGGCAGTTCCCCAGTGCCAGGTGAGTTAGTTCATCTGCTTGAGTTAATTATTTTAACACGGATTTGTCTGTAAGTGTTTCTCTTTGGCCCACAAAAGCACACTTTGTAGGACACACATTACCCAACACAGGGCACCAAGGAGAACCATGGGAGCTCAGCCCTGGCTGATGCAGCGTTGGGTTTGGTGCAAGGCAGTTGACTAAGAGAGTCAGTGAGAAGTCACTAGAGGGAGACACAGGTCCGCGATTGCCTTGCAGGGCTGGGGAAGGGAGCAGGGAAGTACAAGGAGACGGCGAGCATCCTTGGCGAGCATCCTTCCCATCGTCCTTCCCTGAGCATCTTCTTTTGGATGAACCTATCACTTGTCTCTGATTCTGCTCAGCACCATGGACCCAAGGTGCACGTCCTGTTGGGAGTGAATTGGATGGGTAGCTCACCATCCTGGTGCTCCCAAGTACCACCAGCAGCGATGTCACTGCCAAAACCAGTGGCTCCGAGGCAAGGACCTGGTGGAGTGGGTGGCACTGGCCAAAGCCAATTCAGAAGGGCAACTGGGAGACAGAGGAGCTCAAAAGGCATCAGAGCATTTTTGAAACAACTGGAATGCTTTGCATTCAATTGTGAAGACACCCCAAGTCACATCCATCCCACATTATCTGACTCATCTTTGTCCAGTCGCTGCAGCTACAACTGAGTGGGGGCTGGGGCCAATCCTTGACTCCACTTGAGGCCATAGCTTTCACCCAAAGGACAACATTCTTCTGAGCCAAGATAATCTCTGAGGATAGAGGTTTTGAGGAGAACAGGAATATTTCTACCTCCGCCTTCAACATCCTGGGTACAGGTAGCTGGTGAGAGGCTGCCTGCTCCAACACAGATACACCCCACACACTGAATGTCTGACTAAGCAGGACCAAGCCCCATTCTTTGAAGCTACCCGTGTCACATTTCTGCTTTAAGCAGAGCCAGGAATAATGCCAGCAGGTGTGACCCAGCCCCCCAATTGACTCAGAGGCAGCAAGCTCATATTTTGGTGCTGACACATGTCCAACCCCTCCAATCTTGTGCATAGCCCACACACAGCAAAGCTGGCTTTGCTGGGAACCATTCAGAATTCCCAGCATGAGTCAAATTACTCAAACCGCATTGATAACCATATTTTTAGGAGTAGAATCATAGCTTGGAATTAGGTTGGAAAAAAGACCTTCAAAAACCATCAGGTCAAGCTGACCTACCAAGTCTCATCACTAATTTATTATTGCCTTATTGCCACCCAGCTGGTGCTTCGCGGAATCACAGTATCATTAAAGTTGGAAAGAGCACTGAGACCTCCTGCTCCAGCCATCGCGTCCAACCACCAGCCATCGACCTACGCCTGCATAGGCAAGGGGCAACCTAGCACTGAGGAGCAGGAGTTGAGAGAGGTTGTGATAAGGTCAAAGTGCAAGAAGCAAAGAGGGCGAGATGGAAAGCAAGGTCTGGAGCCTGGAGGGAGGAGCTCCTCAGTACCAACATCCTAGCCTATCAGCACACTGTAATTAGCAGTCACTAGCTCCATTTCCCCCCTGAACAATGCAGCCCGTGGGCCGTGTAATTTGTTAGCAAACCACAGCAAATTGGGGTCAGCCTGACGCACGCTCCAACATCTGCCTAGCAAAGATTGAATGCTATTTGTAAACCTCCACCCCCAGCACCTGGCAGCCTAAGGGAGAGCTAGTAAATAGCAGGCGGGATGGGAATTCATCTCAGGGGATGAAGGAGGCTTGGGGGAGCAGTGGCACCACGCATCGGGTGATCCTCTTCCTGCAACCAGGCACAGTGATTAAACCCACAGCTTCTGCAATCACAGCTGTGTGGCTCAATTTGGGGTCTGGCATGCAGTAAATTCAGCAAGAAACGAGAGCTGGTGGGGGTGGGAACCTGGCATCTCGGTAAGTTCAAATTAGAATAGTTCTAGCATTGGCTATTTTGCATTTCGGTGTGCAGCCCTGGCCAGAGAAAATATTTATTTCATAACTGAAATGTCATTAATGGGCAGACTGTGCAGGACATTAAGAGAGAGCTTTGCAACCTGACCCTCCTGGAGGCTACAAACACCACCCCCAACTCCCAGCCCAACTCCCCCCACTAGGCTATTGAGCCCCGTCCAGATGTGGGGCAGGAGACCCATTCAATCCACAACAGCCCCACTCTTCTGGCCAGTTTTCTTCTATCCAAGGCCTTAGCTAATAATTAAAAGTCAGTTAAGGAGATAAAAGCTCCAGTCAGAGCCACACAATGGAACATTCAGGTGCTCGTGCTGCCTTTGCTCACTGCTGTTTCCAGTCACACGCTGGGCAAAGAGCACTGCTGGGCACACAGTTTGTAACATGGGTGTCCTGTAGGCTTCTGCTGTTAAAATATCAAAAATGCAAAGCCACCTGATGCCTAAATAACCACAGAATCACCGAGGTTGGGAAAGACCTCCAAAGGTCACCAAGTCCAACCATCGCCCCACCACCACCACGGCAGTTTCAACGTTGCTTTGGGGGCTTTCTAATCAAAAACTGTTTTGAACTACAGCTTTAATGGTGAGAATTTTAAAGCACTTCAGCTTTCCAACAAGACCCCTATTCCCCATTCTTACAAAATATATATCTATATCTATCTATCTGTATGTATGATTTTCGACCCCAACCAAAAGCGTTTATTTCCTTAGAGCACATTTTTGCAATAAATGAAACCCCGAAATGTGCCAGCTACAGCCAGGAGAACTTACACTTCATTCTGTATGTCTCAGAGAGGGGGAAATCGGTGAGCTGCGATGCTTTGTGCTGCATCACGAGGAGGGGATGATTCAGCCCGTGGAGCACATGGACATCATTAGCCAGAAACCCCCCAGCAGGCAGAGGACAGAGGAAGGTCGGACTTGAAGGGATGCTGAGATCCCGCCTTGCGAAAACCGTACAAAGCTTTGAGTTTAAAGGCAGGTGCTTCAAGGGAAAACTGCTGGTTTGCAAGGGCTGGAGAAGGGCTGAATGGCAAACCAGTAAAATAAAACCCAACATCGTTTTTAACAGCAGAGGAAAGGTGTCTAGGTGATGCTGGATGGCATCAAGGGAGGAAGAACGTGGTGGGAAGCCAGCACTTGAAGCCTGAGCTCTGCCTAAAGCAGCGGGTTTAAAGGCTCTAGATACCAGGTGCATACATTAACCAGGAGCTGAAGCACCAGGGTGTGCAGCAGGGGATGGCAGGGCTGGGATTCGCTGCAATTACACCGTGTACAAGAACCAGAGCCAGGGGGACTCTGCAGTGCAGTGCTGGAATCCCTAGAAAATGCTTGTCTGTGATTTTGATGTTCGTCTTTAATGTCTGGCATGGGAAAGGCCTGGGTTAGAGGTTCCCATCTGGTGAGCTCAGGGGAAATGTCTGACTTTCTGAGCTGAAAGTTACAGGTCCCACATGTCCCAGCAATCACAGTTGAGTTATGTGGGCTCTTCGTAAACAGAATAAAACGCCAAGACCCACAGCGTCCCCGCCTTCTCGTTTGTAACGGCCAAATTTAGAGTGAGATGTCACTGTGAGAAGAACTGAGATGCACACGCTGGGAAATGCTTCGAGCAGCTCAAAGCTGCCCACAAGAGCAGGGCAGAAGGCATCGGGGGTGTGGAACGCCCTAAAGGACATCGGGGAGGTAGGGACAGCAGGAACTGAGAGCAGGCACAAGGGGTATCTGTAGAAGAGAGGTAAGGGGAATAGACACCTGATAAGCAAAGTGCATCCTGACTTGTAGAGGAGCAGCTCCAGCACAGGGCAGTGGCAGCCACTGAAATAGCCCAAGGTGAGCATGGCGGGTTGGTTTGGCTCAGAAAACTGGGGAAGGCCAGGGGGTACTGGGAACTGGCTTTGTGCTGTGTTAGGAAGGGAGGAAGGGGCAAACAGGAGCTCTAGAGCAATTGCAGAGCTTGTCCTCAAAGCAGAGCTCGTGCTAGGTAGCAGAGCAACTGATATGGAGCTTGGTAACAACAACATGACAGATAATGCAACTGATGCTACAGTTTTTAAGGGAGACCTCATGTAACTCAGTGGGTAACTGGTCCAAGAAGATTAATAGCATTTTGCTGACACAGATAACGGTGTCAGTGTGATCCCTGACTTCTGTTGGGCTGTTTGCTTGGTACGGATGGATTCCACCATCCAGATTCACTCAGTGAGCAGCAAGCAGGTCAAAGCCCAGCGTGGGGCACGTCTGTCCCAAGGAGTGCAGACACACTGTACCACATTGCCCTCATTGTCTGCAAGGTCAGACCAAGCAGAGCGTAATTCAAAGTTTCACACCTTACCAGAACACACCGTTGTGAATAGAAGCCTTTTCTGTCCAGCAGACAAAGGTACAATACAATTTACAAGCTCATGATCAAAGAAAGACAAGACTGGTCTATTTTCTTCCCAATGCATTCAACCATCAATCCCCTGGAAGAGCCTCCTGGGAGGCACTCAGTCTCAGGAAGGCTGAAAGCCAAGACAGACTTTCTCCTAAGTGAACCTCACTCGCAATACAACCTTTATCCCCTCCTCTCTACATATGAGCTATTCCCAATCATATAAGCACCACACTGTGATTTGCTTTATTCTCTGAAACGTGTCTTGATATGAGCAACAACCACCAACCTCTCACAAAGCTCTGACAGCAGAGCTGGGTCTAACTAGGAAACGTTAACAAACAACTACAAACAACTACAAACGTTAACAAACAACACATCTACTGCCTTCACCCACTCACATCTTCTTCCGTTGTCACTATGGCTCTCCATAATTAATCAGCCCTAATTAGGGATTTGGGAATTTATTGGTGTACTTACTTACTTCTGAGCGAACAAAGGCATAGAAAGCGTAACTCCAAAGCACAGCACTGGACATCCCTGCTCTGCTCTTATTTCACACTGTTAGTAGTGCATTTTTTCTTTTAATGAATCCAAACACCAAAGATCCTGAGGCATCTCTGCTTTTGATGAAGTGCTCCAAAACCAAACTCATCCCAAACCACCATTGGCCTTCCCTTGCGACCCGCAAGCTCCACCAGTTCAAGCATAGCAGCATCCCATCCATCAAGACAGGAACACAAGCCATCCTTAAGTGCTCAATGGCAGTGCCTGGGAGTGAAACGCAGAGGACTCCTCATTGCTTGGTCATACTAAATAAACAAATAAATAAATAAATAAATAAATAAATAAATAAAATCCCAGTTTGCATTTGCTGGCAGGCTTCCCTCTCAGGATGTCTGTTTGCATGAAATTGGACAAGAAACCATGGCTAGAAATCCCAAATGAAGCAAATAAATAGGGTGAGACACCAGGAGGGCACGCAGAGGAGCATTCCCTGCACATCACTCCTGCAGTGCAGAGCCGTACCTGAGAGGAGGAATCCTGGATCTCCTTGGTTTCTTTTGGCACCTGCAAGATTGGAGAGAAAGAGAGGCAACACGGGTGCTGAGTTCAGAACCTGGCCAGGAGGTGATGGCTCTCTCTGGGCAGAGTCCTGAGGACATCCTGGGTGCAACGTGTCCTTGGGGATCAATTGTGTGGCTGATGGGGGGCGATGTACTTCTGGAAAAATTACTGAGTAAGCTAATATTCAATTTTCCACCAGTGCTGACAACACAGAAGAAGAAAACATCTGAAAGGATGATGCAGTGCAGCAATCTTGCTGGGTGTGAGCAAGAACTTCAAAGTGATGCCCAGCTCCTGGTGACAGCTTTCCCCCACTACTATAGCAGAGCTCCAGCTGCATTACTCTACGGCTGCTCTGAATTTCCCTGAGTTTCACACATGGCACACATGGCTGTGCACACATGGCACACATAGCCGTGCACACACCCAGGCTTGCTTTGGCTCAGAAACTCTTCCTCTGCCTCATTCTCCCCTTTGCACCAAACCCAACTATGACATCAACGGACAGCCTCCATCCCACGTGCTGACCACCACCACCATGAGCTTCCAGCATCTCAGCCCACAGCAGACACCCAGCTCCTTCCAGGCTGTATTAGCTCCCAGTTTTCCAGCTGCCCCACACCTCTGGCCGTGCTGCAGAGGGGTCCCTCGGAGGAGGACTGAGGCCAGAGGAGCGCACACATGTCACGGCGTGGCTGTGGCAATGCTCGCCAGCTGCTGCTGCATCCCCCATCACAAAGGTCAGCTGCTGCAGAGCTCCCTGCGGGGGAAGACAAACAGAGATTTACCAGCGTGCTTCCTCCAGAGGAGAGGAGAAAGCCTGGGGAGCTGCCAGCCTCCTGCAGCCAGGGGCTTCTTGCAGCGTGGGGTGGGCACTCAGCACCAACAATCTCCCCATCAAACCCACAGCACATCAACTGCAAAGCGACTTCCGAGTCAGGCTGGACAGAGCTGAGCACTGATGGAGCTGTGGGTGTCCCTGTGAGTTGCAGGGAGTGGGACCAGATGGCGTTTACTGGCCCCTTCCAATTCAAACAATTCTATGACTCCTTCAGGCGGAGGTGCAATCACACTTATATAGATAAAGCAAACCCCATCCCCGAACACAGCCCTGCCCTGCCCTCACCTCAAAGGGGATCTCAAAGGACTCCACCAGACCTCCGATGACGAGCAGCCCCTCGGTG
Organism: Perdix hodgsoniae; assembly: GCA_035772895.1. Taxonomy (NCBI): domain Eukaryota; kingdom Metazoa; phylum Chordata; class Aves; order Galliformes; family Phasianidae; genus Perdix; species Perdix hodgsoniae. The sequence goes on along the minus strand of JAPSGF010000020.1, from coordinate 7,863,750 downwards.
CCCACACCCATCCCCAGGTAGCCGGGCCAGCTGGCTCTCTCCACCAGCCGACAGTCCACGTGCAGCTCCAGGCTCTCCTGGGAGATGCTGAGAGCAACTCGGTGCCAGCGCCCATCACTGAGCAGGGAAACGGGGAACCTGCATCACCCAGAGGGAAGGGAAGAGGCAGAACATGAAAGCTGGGTCCTACACAAAGCGGGAGGAGGCATCATCCTTAGCAGCTCCCAGGGCTCCTCCATCCTTGAAGTGGATGCTAAGGATGATACAAGAGGGATCAATGCTACTGTTACAAATAAGCGCTATTGGTTCCTTCCAGCTTGGGGGAAATGGAGGTTTTCAATGGATTCGGAAGCCTCAGTGAAAAATGATGCTTTGAAAATTATTGTTATTTGTGTCTTGAAAACTATGGGAAATTGGTGGTGTCTTGGAAATTATTGCTATTTGTTTCTCTCGCACCTTGGCTTATCCCACTCTTTCTACAGGGCAAACCACAGGCTACCAAAGCAACGATTAAGGTAACATTGACCCAGGGTATCCCCTACCAGGATGTCAGTGCTGTGGGCAGGCTGCCTTGGCTCCAGCAGAGCAGAGATGGCCCAGGAGGAGCAGATACAGCAGCAAACAGCCCCTGAGTGTCACTTACTCATAGTGCCTCCTCCTTGTGGTGACAAAGACCAAGCCATATGGGCTAACCCGGATCTGGAACAGCACGTGGCTCCGATGGCTCAGGATGGTCAACAGGCTGGTGTCCTCCTGCAGTGAGTACCTGAGCTTCATCAGCACACTCAGCTCATCTGCAAACCTGGGAGAAAGAAGTATGGTGCCTCTTGCAGCATGAAACGAGTCACAGTACAAAACGAACTCAGCGAGAACAAGGAATAACGAGAGAACCCAAGAGCAAACTGTTGTGAGGTTGGATGCCCAGCGAGGAACAGCCAGGACACAAAGCCCTGTTCATAATAACCTGAGGTGCAATCTCAGCACCCACCTGTCCCCAAACACCTCCTGTGTAGGAATGCTGAGGGTGGAATACTGCCCGATCTGCAGAGTGCTGCAGTTGGCCTCGTCGTAGCTGAAGGAAACGTTGCTGAGGTCCTTTAAGTGAGAAGTCATTTTCTCCAGCAGGTTCACTTCATCTGCACGAGAGGAGAGAGGAGGAGAGATGGTCAGCAGCTGAGCCGCCCTCACGCTGCTCGCTTCATTCTTCTTACTGGGAGGGGCAATACAGCTGAAACCTCAACAAGGATGAAAATACAATCTGGGGACGTTGAAAGTTCACAGATTCAGCCAACAGCTCTGAGAACATCGGCAGCAGCCGGGTGATACGTCTGAAATGGAAAGTGCCTTCTGAGAGCAGCGCCCCAAAACCACAAAGGGCCATTCCACCCCAGCAGCACCTCTATGAAAGTAGAGCTGAGCGCCGTGAAGCAGAGCGTGGGACACACATGTCCTAAAACACGGGATCCAGCTCAGCTGGAAAGCTGCTCAGTCCTTTCCCAAGTTTCCTTGTTGAAGTTTGAATTCGCAATACAGGATTGTACCGGGGAGAGAAATTATGCTACTGCATCCCCTAGAAAGGCAGCTGCACTGGCCAGACTGCAGGGCACCCTCTGCCTCGAGTGCAGTTTGTTGATATTTCAAGAGCTGTGCATCACACAGATCCATTTCCCAGCAGCTGAGAAGTTGGGAACACCACCACATCTTCACACCAGCAACAGCACCGGGCTGAGCTCCGTGGAGACAGCGGCTATGGACCCCAAAGTGGCACCAGATCCGCAGAGCTCATCTGTGCCAAACGTGGTGCATGTGTGTAGTGTTGGGAATTAACCTGGGATCAAACACAGCTGAGAGAGGAAAAAAAAAGAATGGGGATATTGCTGCCTTCCCAGTCTTCCCCATGTGTGCTGTGTGCTCCATCCCCAGGCCCTCGCCCTGCAGATCAGAGTTGAAAGCAGAGGATGCTGTTAGGTGAATGGCTGCCCCGTACAAAACACAGCTGAGGATTCACTACAATAAATAGCATGGTTAAATGCAAGCTTTCCCAGGGAAGGCACGGGCTTAACGCATGACTTGAGCATGTGATGGATGTTCACTGCATTCCATGAAAACACACAGGGAGAAGTGAAGCACGTGCCTTCCTAAATAAAAAGCACCAAAGCCTCTGCACCAAAGCCTCTGTTTGCAGCTTCTCCCCAAGACTAACGTGGGGTCACTCCCACCCTGGCGCTGCAGGGTTTCTGCTTGTTGTGGGAATGTCATGGACTTGCTTTGTGTTTCAGAGCAGGTTTGTTTCTCTTTGTATTACACTCCCTGGATCACACAGCACTGCCCAGAGGCATGCCCAGGACCAGCATCATTGTCCCTGCCTTCATATGAACACGAGTACATTTTAAGTAATGGTTGCAAAGCTGAATGGTAAACCTCCAGAAAAGTACACATCCCTGCTACAAAAATGAAACCACCTGATAAGAAACACATGGAAACTCTAAGAAGTTATAAACAAGTTCCATCCCCAACATTCAGCGCGAGCATGCCTAGAATGGCAAGGTGAGGAGACAAAGGTCTGCACGCACCCCAGCACTGGTTGGCACCACGGACTTTCCCAATGCACCTGTAGCACTGTAAGCTCCTGTCTTCAACACAGGACTTTCCTTGTTCTCTTGCCCCCAGACAGCTAAAAACCCCCAAGAACAAAAGGAGGAACAAGAAACCCTGAGCACAGTTTGGTCTATCAAGGAACATAGGGGAAAACACCAAGGCAAAGCTTTAGGCAGGGATGAAAGATGAGCACCCTCTGCTTTCCCAGCATTGCTCTTAAATGGGGCAGAGGCTGTGGGTGGAGGTCCCAGGTGAGGCTGCTTGGGGTCATTAGGGCCCATTGGTATTCACAGGGCCCCTTCTGTCCCATCCTATCCCATCCCATCCCATCCCATCCCATCCCATCCCATCCCATCCCATCCCATCTCCAGTGCTGCAGCACAAGTGGCAGAAATGAGAACACCCATCCCTTCTTGGCCCATCTGCACACACACAGAGCTCCTGGTCAGACTGAAGTTCTCCCCAGGGAGGGGGAGTGAGGGGAAAAAGAGATGATGCTAAATGTTGGAAAACATAATTGGAGCCCTGGGAGAACTCGTCATAGGAACTGTCAGAGTCAATCACTTCCTCAGGACGTGGCACCGCTGCTTGGGATGTGAAGTGACAGGGCTTGATGAGGCCTGCAGACAGTGCTCTGCTTGTTGGCAGGAGCACAGAGTGCACAGCCCCATGGATCTTCTGTCCAGTTTCTGAGTGCCTTATGGAAATACTGCACTAGAAGCCTGCGTAGGCTCATAGTCCGTGTACTTCTGCAGCCTTTCCAAACTCTGAGCTGGAGAAACTTGCACATCACCACTGAAACTTAATAATAAAATTAAATGGAAATGGAAGTGATGCATTAAATGATGGAAGAAGAGGCGTTCGTGCCAGGACAAGGCTTTCCTGGCCCCTCTCACCACCACCACCACCACCCTGGCACACGCACATCCCTCAACCAAGGGCTCAAAGCCAGGTGGCCCTCCCAGTGCTCCTCCGCTGTTTGGCATTTCTGTTTTGCTCTTCAGAGCAAACTGCTCGTGCTGGAGCTGTGGCCTGAGCAGGGCTGTGCACTGCACACACGCTGCTGGGCTGCAGTGAGCCCTCACCTCCCTGCTTGGTCCCAGTGCCACACAGAGCTCCCATGTCCACACACAGGGGCATCGATGCCCTTTACTTCCTAAAACCCCACATGTAGCTGACCTCGTGAAACACAGAGTGCTATGGCAAGAGGGAGAAAAAAAAAAAACACAAACCAACCCAACCAATGAAAAAATACAGCCAGAATGGCATCTTTGCATTTGTTTGGACTTGCCTGCTGACTGCCCACTGTGGGTGGACAAGGACACCTCTGCAGTATTGCATCCACAGGACGCCAGCCCTTTGGTAGCTCTTCCCATCTCTCTCTACCCTAGCATTATTTGTACTGTTAAAAGCACCCACAGCAGCCAGCCATTCTGCACCACACCTGTTTTCTACCATTTCCAGTACCCTGTTTGCTTTCTTTTTAAGTGCAACAAAAGACACAGGAGAAAGGTTTAACCTGAGGGTGATGTGTGTTCATTGAGAAGGTTATGCAACAAGACTTAAACCTTCCTCTCCCTGCTCTGGAGAGCAAAGAGAATTCAGTTGTGACTCAGTGGCTGCAAGTTGGAGGGGACAGAGCCAAGGCAGGAAGAGAAAGAAAGAGCACATTGCTCCTGGGAGGAGTGAATGCCTCTAACCACCTATGGAGAGGACAGAAAACATCAGGGAAGCGAAACCTTCTCGGAAGAAAAGCCTACTGCCCACATTGTTCAGACAGGAAAAGCAGAGCACGGGCGGGCATCCAACACATGGCACACTGCTGCTGCTTTGTGTTGGGGTCTGCAGAAGGATGGGGCTTCTGGGGACAGCGCCTGGGAAGGAGGAAGGGCTGCTGGGAGCACTGGGTGACCCTGAGTGAGGACACGCTGTCCACAAGGGAAAGGAGGCCAGGCTGGATGGGGCCCTGAGCAGCCCGATCTGGTGGGGGGCGACCAGCCCACAGCACAGGTTGAGGTGGGAGGCTGTAGGTTGCCATCCAACACAGGTTATCCTGTGATTCTACAATTCCATCTCATACAGTTCCTCAACCATCTCCTTCCTGAGCGTTGACCTCAAAGTGAAACTCCTGGTCTCTAGGAAATTGCCCTGGGCTGCTACAGTTTACCCCAACCCTGCACTCCTTGTTCTCCACGTATCCTTCCCAATAAGCACTGTGGAACTGATGTTTTATCTATAGTCAGGGCTTAATAGCTTTAGCTGGAAGGAGATTTTTAAATGGGTTGCATTTAAACCTGTGCAAATCCCCTCACGGCCATCCTTCAATCAGTACAGGTCTACCTTATAGCAATTAAACTTAATTACCAAATTGCAGTGAGTCAGCATAAACCAGATACAAGCAGTCTGCAGCATTTACGCAGAGAATTCGGTGGGATTAATTTAAAAAGATGTAAAACACATTCTAGAAAAACTTGTGTGACAGCAGTGGGGACAAGTCCCAAAAACGCCGGCCCTCACTGCTGCTCGTAAATAAGCCACTCTTTGTTGCTTCATCATCGCCAAAGTAGCGAGTTCTGTGAACTAGGAGGTTGTGTTCTTGCCCAAGGAGGCTGTGGATGCCCCATCCCTGCAGGCATCCAAGGCCAGGCTGGATGTGACTTCGGGCAGCCTGGTCTGGTGGTTGGTGACCTGCACACAGCAGGGGGTTGGAACTGGATGAGCACTGTGGTCTTTTTCAATCCAGGCCATCCTATGATTCTATAAAACTATTGCCCTCCAGCGACTCACATCCTAAAGACCTCCCTCTGTTTTATAGAGCTTGGAGGTGCGAATACGCACACACTGCAGAGAAGGAATCATAGTGGAGATCTCCTCTTGCAAAAGGAAATGCAACTGCAGTTTGGGGTGGAAGCAGCAGTTTGATGGGTAGCGCCTACTTTTGGAATGCCTCCATCCCCTTCTTCTCCATTAGAAGTCGATCTTCACAAACAGCTTCAGCCTAACCTTCCAGTGTGCTGGGATAGTTATCTGAAAGCCTGGCAGAGATCAACCTGAGCTTTTATTCAGCAGTCTTGAAAGTGTCTCGAGCAGCAAGGGGAGCGGTCAGGCTAGTGTTATCCTCTGCTGCAGGCATACGCGTTTGGGAGAGATAACAACCTGAGAACATCAAAATCAGCGCATCCAGGCCCAAACTGGGAATCCCCCATTTCAACAAAGGAGGCCTCAGCGAGAGCCCATAAGCAGATCCTGCCCCTGAACTCCTCTGCTCCTTCCATCGGCGATGAAACAGTCCATTAAGTTTAATCTAACAGCGTTTTTAAACTTCCAACTAACGTCATCCCAGGCCGAAACTGAACATTCAACCTGAGAACATTGGAGATGTGTAAGGCACGGCAGACCCGAGGCGGCACACCCAGCTGTTAGTCACTGCTGAAAGGCAGCAGGAAGGGTCTGATCTCGTGCCAGCAGCCATCTGTCACACCGCCATGGAGCGCGCGTTGGATCCGGTCCCTGCCACTCTAGTTCTCCAGGTTCTAATCAAAGAACAGAGACCTGCAAGAAAGGAACAGCACTGTTCTGAAAGCTGCTTTGTGCACCCAGCCCTGGGGCTGGGTGAGTCCCGGTACTGTGCTGCCCTGCTGGGACAGACTATGGTACTAAAAGATGCTCCATTCTGGTAGAGGTAGCAGCAGGAGGGAACAAGAGCAAATCTGCACAGCCAAAATGAATAGAGGGCTCTGGTAAACTCTATCTTATGCAGCCTGCACTAACAAGTATTGCACAGCCCGACACAGGAGTAGGGATGGTGTTATCCACAGCACAAGAACACACCTGCTGCAATAAGGGCAACATATGCACATATGCAGACCCTATCCAAGGAAGGGTTCTCATTTTTCCAAACTAATTCAGATACAGAGAAATTCTTAAAAGATTTTTGTCATCTTCTCCCATGCCTGTGCTCTCTACTCACTCCAGACCCCATGCGCCAAGCAGAGATCTGCACCTCATGCACAGCAGTCAACGTTGCAGCTTTTAACCCAAACAGCCCCACTGTTCAGTGCTTGCCTTGACCAAACCGATGGCTATCTTCTTCATTGCAACCCAAAATCACCAATAAAATATCAGACACATTTATTCTAACCTGGCACATGTTCCCCTCAGACTGCTGCCAGCAGATGCAAGGCGCAGGAGCCTTCAGCAGGGCTGGAGAAGAGCAGGCAACTCTCTCATGGAAGGGACAACTTCCATGCAACCAAAGGTGCCCTGAATGCCTTTATCCTTGGCCTTCATCATTTGTGTGCTTCACCAGGTGTGCCTGATGGGCAGCAACGAAGTACTAACTCTCCTTGTGCACATCATCAACTTTTTAGACAGCAGTAGTGGCACTTGTGCTTCTTTAGCCAGATGGAGAAAGGACATCTTCTACTCATTAAAGAACACAATGCTTGAGCATCCCATTCTGCAGGTGATGGTCATTGCTTCCCTTTCTTAGGGCACTCTGTGCTCAGCCCAACGTGCTTTAAGAAAGAACCAGAAGGCAGCAGAAAAAGGCAATGGAGGGAGATAGCACAATTTTCCAACTGTGATAGGAGCCCATGACTTCATTGGGATGTGAACAAAGGCTTGGCTCAGGGCACTGCCACATCCCCGCCATGGATCCAGAGCAGGGATCCCACCTGGATTTGGGGCAGGGATCCCACCATGGGCAGCCCGTGCTCTCACACTGTGCAATCCCTGCAGCCCTGCCACACACAGTCACACTCAGACACGTTTCAGCTGATGAGGATTCACAGTTCCAACAGTGACAGGTGAGGTTGGGGAAGCAGCTGCAAGGATTTCCCAGCAAACTGCCCAAAAAAGCTGGAGTTTGTAGAGGATCAAGGCAGAGAAGACAGATCCCACCTGCACGGGGTCTAACATGGGAGATCTGCTGTTGCACAAGCATCTGGAGAAGGTGCTGCATCTGTCCAAACCTGTCCTAGCATGGGGAGATGTTCCCAGCCACGTCTTTGTTCAGCACAGCCAATTTTCCCCTTGAAAAGAATGGCTGCAGGTCAGCACATGGATCACCTTTGCTGAGACATGGCCATGTCAGGCTGCAGTTATACATTTTGGAGACAGTGGAGCTCCATGCAAAGCACCAGGCCCTTGACCTTCATTTGATGGGGACTAATGTTCCTGGCCCTGTGTGTCCTCTGGCTTGGGGGATCTTCAGAAAAGGGAGAGGAAGGGGAGGGATGTTGGGCAAACAGGAGCTGCCTTTCCACCGTGCTACCTGCAACATTGCTCACAGCAATACAGAGAGAAAAAAAAAAATGTGAAGAAAAAAAAAATTACAGAAAAGGAGCATTTCCAGGCTAACAAGCTGATATTTCACAGCCAAAAAGCACTCTGCTTTTCACCTCGGGCAAAACATGTGCACATTTGTGATTCATTCTACACCCACGGCTGCCAATTTTCCTGCGCAAACCATTGAATTGTTGAGGTTTCAACCTTTACCAAACTCTCAAATGCTCCTCCAAATTCTTTACACTCCCTTCTGCAACCCAGCTTTCTCGTTGGTACAGTCGGACCCTGGCTCATGGCCACACTCCAGCTGGGGAACAGCAATGCACGCATGCTATCTAAGCATGCCCCAAGCATGAGCTGAGTGCCCTCATCCATCACGGCTCTCCCATCCCTGTGGCTGTCCGAGGTCCTGAGCCTGACCACGGTTCACCATGGCCATGACCCAGACCAAAGGGGCTCTGCAGATGGCAGTCTTCGACCCTTCACTGCTCGTCAGGTTGGTCTCTGGGTTGAATGAAATTGCTGGGAAGAAGTCACGCAGAAAACTTTCCTGATCTTGCTATAAAAAAATGTAAAAGGCTGAGTCATTTTGAGTCAGCCTCATGCGGGGCTTTGTCTCAGTGGGCGATACACCAATTTCGTGTTTTGCTTTCTTTTATGTTCTGTGCAATCTCAGTCATAGACGGCAGTTTTGACAGTGAAAGGGAGAATTGCGTTTAAACCTGAGATATCAGTGCAGTTCCAAAAAACAGAAAACAAAACCTTTTTTTCCATGGCACACAAAAACTCCACCAACCCCCATTTCAGGTCCACCAAAGCCCACCGAGGCAAATCCCCAACCCACCTTCCCTCAGCTTCACCGTTCTTTATCTGGGGGTGGCCAACCTGAAGAGCATCCTAAGCATGTTTTTCCTCTGTGCAGACCTGTTTCTCTTTTAGTGTATCACATCCCATTTGATAACTCCTAGACAAAACACTTCACAGCAGCTCTGTTCCACATCACTTGCAGAGCTCTTCCAGTATGACATAGTCTAGAATTGGACTCTCTCATGATGAGGACCACACAAATCACCACCCTTTTAGACACATATGGGTGGTAACGCACCAGAGCTCCTTTAGCCCAAAGCCCACTTCTCCTCTAACCCAGACTGGCATCTCCCCAGCTTCCTAAGTGGGAAGTCCATCCAACAGCCCAGCCACCTGACAGAGCTGTGGGTGTTCATTGCAGGGAGTTGGACCAGATGGGCTTTAAGGTTCCCTTCCAACTCCAACCATTCCATGATCCTATAAAGGAGAAGAGGAACCAAGGAGCAGAGCTCCCTCTGGCCCAACATGTCCAAATCCCTCCCCACACCTCACCTGGGAGCTCCCCAGGCCCTAATAAGGAGCAACCCAACAGAAGCAGAACAACCTCCTTGCTGAGGTGCTGCAGACACCGCTGGATGCTCTGTCTCTTTCTCTCCACCTGGCTCTCCTAAGGGCAAGAGCACATCATTTTCCTGTCTAACTCCAGCAATACCTGCTAGATTTATCTGCAGAGCAACGTGTGAATTGTTGCAAACACAGCCCCCTGCTAACGGGGTGAGCGTGCTTTCCAGTGAGCAGAGGACACGTCCTGGAAATTGCTGCAGCAATTGCTCACGCTGGGCTTGCAGCAGTGCTTCCAGCCTTCGTAATGTGTTTCAGTGCTCTGTCAGAGCTACATGAAGAACTGATTTTCCTTCTTCTGATTTTTTTTTTTTTTTTTTTACAGCTTGGAAGTGAAGCAAAGTAAAAATCATGTAAAAGTTTGACTTGGCTAGGGCTGCTGCGCCTCTCCCAGTAAACCTCCAGCAAAACAAGTGTTGTGAGGAGTCAGCTCAGCCCCAAATACAATAAGAGTCACTCATCATAAAATCTGAAAAACAGAGGGCCAAATCTCAGGTATGCGAATCATTGGAGCCATTCACTTTCTGCCATGTCCCCTAGACCAGAACACTGCTATAAAACGTGGGAAAATCAGGCTCAAATGCCTCTTCTTTCTAAAGTTCTCTATTTCTACATTTCAAGAGCCCACTCTTCTCTCTGGTCATTGCTACTGGGGCCACCTGCAGGCACATGTGCAACACAATGCCTCCAGCACATGCAGTGGTACTGAAGAAGGGCTTCCCCAGTGCTGAGCTGCCCCATGGTTGTAAATCTTCTGATCACACAAACGGATGAATTAGTGATGACACTAAGGCAGAAAAAAAAACAAACACTGGAGGACATGTAATGTTCTGAACACGGAGCACATCCTGTGCATTGGAGTTCAAGGCAGAAAAAGGGTGGTGAGGCACTGGCACAGGTTGCCCAAGGAGGCTGTGGATGCCCCATCCCTGCAGGCATCCAAGGCCAGGCTGGATGTGGCTCTGGGCAGCCTGGGCTGCTGGTTGGTGACCTGCACACAGCAGGGGGTTGGGACTGGATGAGCACTGTGGGCCTTTTCAACCCAGGCCATTCTATGATTCTATGAAAATGCAAAACTTGCACAGTGTAGATGCGGGGCCTTTGACATGCTGCTTTGCTCTGGAGACCCTTTCTTGGTAGATAACAGAACATTATGGCACAGACAATAAGTTGATGTTCAGCTACCAGACTCACAAAGAGCTCTGGGTCTCTCTTTAGTTTGCCTTCCTGAGTCTCTCAGCTGTAGAGAAAGGCACGGAAAACACAACCTTGGTGATTCTGTGATTCTATGATCTGAAAGAGAAGCTTTTAAGAGATGCTCAGGGCCCCTGCAGAGGGATGGATCATCCATGTATCCAGCCAAGAAAGAGGGACAACTTCTTCCTGCCATCTCACATGTTGGTAGGAGAGGGTCATGCCGTTGGGTTGGGCTGGGGCTCAGAGCACACTGCAGCATGGCTGCTGGCAGCATTGGGAGACGATTAACCACTACGAGCTGATTCCCCCTTCCAAATTGCTCTAAAAGAGCTGCTGTTGAGCTCCCTGGCCGGGAGCCAGGAGCACATCAGAGATCTGTCTCGCTCCTAACAGCTGGAGTCAGTTTGGAGCCCTCCTCACCCTATGAGAAGCAAATCCTTGATGACTTCCAGTGCAACCACCGGGCCCTTTCCCTGGAGGAATCCTTTCCTGAACGCTGCGGTAGGATGTGTGAGCCATCCATTCCCTCGAGGCCAATTCCAAATTCAGGAATTCCAAATTCCCTACCAGACAGATCCCAAAAGCACCAGCAGGACCAGCTGTGCGCCAGATGCTCCATGTTTGGGAGGTTTGGAGGTCAAGGTCACAGCAAAGGCTGACTCTGTTTCTGGTGAAGGGGCCGTGCAGGGGGAGAGGGAGATGGCGGAAATACCAGCCTGGGTGTGTTAAACATGCAGGGTGGGATCCACGGCTGCATCTGCACATGTTTGGCTCGGGGGAGGCAGGAAACTGCACGACACAGAGGTCCCATGGCCACGGTGGAGGGATGGGGAGGAGGCTGCCAGGATGGAGAAGCTCTGGGCATCACTTCATGCCTCCAGGAGGGCTGCAGGGTTTGGATCAGGGTCCAGCTCTGCAGCAACCCAAGCCACGAGAGAGGCCAAAATTAAGCAAATTAAGTAGTATATACAATCAGCATAAGCCAACATAGGAGGTTACAGTTAAAACCAGCCGAGCTATGGAAGAAAACAAATGTCACTTTCACTGTAAAGTATAGGATTCCCAAAAGTCCATTCACTTGGAGACCAAAGGCACGAGCAAGGCATTATAATGAAACCATTAATATGGATTCTGAGCACTGCTTAGGGCGGGCAGGCGCCTGATCCACTTGTTAGAAAGACCCACAAGAAGAGGGGATTGCTTAGAGTGAGTTTAGCAGCTTAAGGGCTTATCCTGCAGAGTGTGGGTACCACCGCAGTGCCTGCTCCACACTGGAAGCTGCCGTCGAAATCACAGCCCTAAGGGACAAGGGCTCAGCAGCAGGAAGGCAGACAAAGCCCCAGCAGTGACTGCCCCTGAAAACCAGGCAAACCAGGCAGGAAAACCTCACCCACGTTTTCCAGCTCTGTCACAAGGATGGATGTCAGAACGGTGTCCCTTTGCTGCCAGGAACCAGAGATGCCAAAGCCTGGAGATGACAGGGGCGAGAACCAGCTCTGCTTCAGGGTTTGAGATGGGGGGACAAAAGGTATTTTGGCTGACCTCGAACTGATCTCTGTGGGCATTGCTAACCCACATTGCACCAACGTTCTTCTGGCTGCAGGGCTCCCAGTGGCTGCCTTCCCACCTTCCTTTTTAAGGAAAAAATCATCTCAGCCATTCATTTTGAAGTACATACTTGGGAGAAAAATAGAAATTTCAAATTCCAGCTGAAGCTATTTCCCATATGCAGCACGAATTCCAGATCCAGGGCCCATGCAGAGGGCCACAGTGTGGCATTCCTCACAGCTGCTGGACATGCTCATGAACTAACACCTCCCTCCATCCCCATCCAGGGCTCTGCTGATGCTATCTTGGGAAAGTGTTGGCACTTCTGGGGGTAGGGGAGGGAGTACATGAGCATGACAGAGCTAGCTGGTGAAAGAAGAGCATTTCTTCAGAATATCATGTCTAACAGGTTAAAATAAGAGAAAGAGAAGAGCTAATGGAGCATCATCTGCTGTCTGCACGTTGTCTTGCAAAGACATCTCACAGCTCAGAGCCAGTACACACTGGGACTCCAAAGGACTTTGAGAGGTCTTTGTGGTATCATAGAATTATAGAGGGACCCTTAAAGGCCATCAGGTCCCACTCCCTGCAGTGCACAGGGACACCCACAGCTCCAGCAGTGCTCACAGCCCCAGCCGCTGAGCTTGGCTGTCTGCAGGGATGGGGCACCACCACCTCTGTGCAACCTGTGCAGTGCCTCACTGCCCTGACTGAGTAAAAGACCTCCTCCTTATTTCTGGTCTAAACTTCCTCTCTCTTAGTTAGACCTCACGATCTTAGAGGTCTTTTTCAACCTTAATGATGCTATGATTACGCGAGCAACCTCTGCCACATGCTCAGAGCTCACCCAACACAGCCTGGATGGGATCCCAATGCCCAGTAACCTCAGCAAACATAAGAAATCCCATCCCAGGAGCAACATCACTACCTCCACCCACGCCTCAATGTCCCACAGTGATCAGACACCGAAACGCCTCGGCGCCATCCGTCTTTCCTCAGAGCAAAGAAAACCTGCTGGCAGCAAACGCGATGCCTTAAAAATAGCCAGATGGCTTGCTGAGACATTTGGGATCAAAAATAGGAGATCCTGACATTCCTCCCAGATGAAACATATTGGAAGAGGTCTGTGGCAATGGATCGCCGTGTTCCATCTGGAGGGATCTCAGCGTTGATCTTGTGGGGTCACACTGAGCCCTGGGGTGGACAGAGCTGCTCCCTGCCTGGACCTGGAGGTGACAATGGGGTGACACAAACATGGGACGGCCGTGTAATGCCATGGGATGCAGTGCAGCCTTCCTGGGCTGAGAGCAGCCTGCCTGGAGTTGGCCTGAAGAGGAATGCTTTGGTTCGCTTTCCTCGGTGGAGAACTTAAGACACTTTTTATAAGGGAGAATTGCATGCAGTTCCAGCATCTCAACTGATGAAACAGCATTTCTGTGTTGGAAAGAGACCAGGAAGACATGGAGGAGACACCGTGGATTAGCTCTGATGTCTGGGGCTAGATTCACTTCCAACATATCTCCCATTGTCTGCCAGTTCATTCACCAACTCATTTACCAACCACTTCCAGCTTTCAAACGATGAACTCATTTACAAAGACCATGACTACACTAAAAAATCCCATTTTACACCTCAATAGAAGAACCTCTCAATCACAGAGACCCTACAGCCTCCTCCTCCCAAGTCTTGGGATCATTATTTTGGACAGAAGACCGAACGTCCTTCACCACGTTGCTGGGCTTAATGCATTGTGAATGGATGAGGAACCGCAGAGCGTGGAGCTGAACCAAACATCTCCAAACAGAAACGAGAGGATGCTCCTTTGTCACCAAGGACACCAGGCCCAAGGAGGAGCCTGGAGAACCAGGGCTCTGTGTGCAGCCCCGTGGCTTTCCCCAGCCAGAAATCCCATTGCAGAACCCACCCCCCTCACAGCTCCACGAGCTCTCCATCCCCAGCAGTGGGCACAGCAGAACGGGGCAAAACTCGAGACAGTAATTAGCACAGCACTAATTACCAGCAGTGCGGGACTGAGGCGCTGTCAAGGTTGATGTGCGCTAAACAGAAGGTGCTCTTTTGTCACAGTGTTGCTCCCTTGAGTTCTTGGAGTGGGAAAGGCAGGGAGGAGGATGCTTAAGTCTCAGTTGATGGCCAAAGCTTTCCAGCAGAGCGCTGTCACAGGGGCTGCAGGTTGAACGAATCCCTCGCACAATGAGGGGATGCTGGGGACAAGGAGTGCCTTTGCCACCAGCTGGCAGCCACGGCCCCATGCTCACTCATCAAGGGGATGGAAGGGCATGGAGCCAGCCCAGCTTGTTCAAACATAAGGAGCAAAGCACACACGTACACACCATAATTTTGCTACGAGTTGGAGAAGCAGCCACACACTCCTAAAGTCCAGCTGTGATTAATCAAATGGTGCTCACCATGGAAGCTACCACTGTGTGACCCATCCACCCACAGCCCTGTTCTGTGTCCCCTGGATGCGGGTGGATGAGGATCTGTGGGGTACCCAACAGCTGACGGTCCCCAGGATTGAATGCTCCCGATGCTGTAGCAGCACTCAGAACACCACTCTTCTATGGGCAAAGCATACAGTGCAGGTGCTCCTGCCTAAAAGGACCTCCAGGCTAAGGGTTAATGCAGTTCCTGAAGCACCAGCTTCCCCATCTGGATGGGTAAACAAAGAGCCTGTTCTGCACACAGGGTGCTGAGACACAGCAATCTCCAAGGGAGCTCCCAAGCTTTCTTCGCCACGCAACCTCAAACCAACCCAAACCCAAAGGAATGAACACTCCCTCTGTGCTGCAGGGAGGCTGAGCCTTAATCATTTGCAGCCAGCAAGAGCAGAATTCAAACCAGCACCCCCCTGCCTGGGCATCAGCCCCACAGCTCTCCAGCACACACATGGCTTGTGAGAGCAAAGAGTGATGCTACAGGTATACGTAGCACATACTGAACATACAGAAGCAGGCTGTCTGCTTGGCCAGAGGGGGAGGAGAGAGGCCCATGTCTGCCCATGCTGTGTGCTGGGGAGCTGGGAGGCACTGAGCAACGTTTGACACATACAGGTGAGGCGTTGCAGCCTAGCAATGGCTGGTGCAGTGCATACATCACCTGGCTGAACACCCCAAAGCAGTTTATACAGCCTTATATACAGTTTATATAGACCTGCTGCACGCAGACTATCCATTACGTGTCTTGTCCCAAAAAGCCCTCCCCCTAGGAAATGCATGCTTCTGCCCTTGAAACTCTTCCTCAGTGTACTGGAATTCAAAAGGAATGGTGCAAAGAGGAGGGGATAATGCCATGCAATGGCAGAACTGAGGATTTATGCTTGCACTGGAGAGTCGAGCACAGGCAACGTGAGATCTGGCATTTGGGGGTTTTTAAGCCCTTTGACTCGTGAACTCGTTCAGATTCACATTGTAGAGCATCGCATCTCCTGGAGGATCAGTGACTGAAGAACAACCCCCACCAGCCCTCAGGAGAGAAGCACTGCCAAGTGCTGCTTCTTCACATGCCGCTCATCCCTTAATTAAGCAGGTTTTAATTGGGTGACTCTAAGCGTTTAATTAACCGCAAACCGTGCACGTTCATTTCTGGGTTGCGTTCTCAGACAGCCCCCTGTCTGCCCTGTATCACCCAGCTTCCCTCCCCACTTCCAGTCTCCAGCGCTTTGCCCACCCTCTGGATCTCACTCCGGTTTCAGCTGCTGGAATGCAGCTCACACTCAGTTCCCAGGCTGGGAGCTGCACCACCTCAGTGCTTTCCAGCCAACGTTCAGGCAGAGTTAAGCCCCACTGAGATAACAGCACTTCCCCTCTTAAAAATGTATTTCCAGTGATGTGGGCACACAGCAGCCTCTGGCATGCTCCAGCTTGGGCCTAACACCCAAATTTGGGGCAGGGTTTGCGCTGCGTTCCACGAGGCCGCCTCCTAGTGCCGGGACCTGTGCGCGTCAGTGCAATGCAAGTGTAGCAATGCCCATCCTAAAAAACCCAGCTGAACAAACGTCTTCTTTTACATTGTTATCACAGTCTTCACATCCCACACCCCGACGCCTCCCAGGGACACGGCCCAGCCCCATCTTCAAAAGTTTAGGTTTCAAACCGTGCATCTAATTCTGCTCCCTGTTCTACAGGCCAGGTGCCAGGACCTCGCTGACCCCCAGGGCCCTGCTGTCCCCCATCCTGGCAGGGCCAGCTGATCCTGCAGCCACCAGGACAGAGGGAGCCCGGAGTTCCCAAAAGTTTCATGGCGCTGGGAAAGAGAAGGGACACGTGCTGCAGCACCCAATACAGGGATTTCAACTGTGACATGCACAAAATGCATTATATTATGGGATACATCAGAATAGTCACGCATTGACCCGACTGCTCCACTCCTACCGAGAGACCCCCACCTCACTCTGCCCCAGCATCACCCTACCACCGAGACCACGCCATGCAACGACCCCCCCATACAAATCCAATCCCCATTGGCAGCAGCCCAAGAGAGACATTCCCCCTGCAGCCCCCCTCCCCGCCCCAGCAGCGGTGCGGGATGCGGCGCTGGGGCAGCCCCGAAGCAGCAGATCCCCCCTTCCAGGTGCGGGGCTTCGGGATGGTCACACCGTGCTGCCGCGCCCGCAATGCCGGCTGAACAGTGCATCCTAGCGGACGCCTCCTCCTCGAGCATCCCCATCGCCCGCGAGCGACCCTAAGATAGTCACCCCCCAAAACTCCCCACCTCATCCCATCCCCACCTTTCGGAGACGTTTCTCTCCTACCTGCCTGCAGCCCTGAGCCCGTCTCGGGAAGCTCCAGCCCCGCCGCTCCCGGGAGCATCGCGCAGAGCAGCGCCAGAGCCAGCGCCCCGCAGCGCATCGTGCGCCCGGTCCCGGCCCCCAGCCCCGCACCCGGCCCCGCACCGCCCCGCTCCGCCCCGAGCTCCGGGACCCCCGCGGAGGGGGAGGGGTGGGGGAAGAGGAGATAAGGGGAGGGGGCTAGAAGGGGTGGGGGTGAGGAGGGGCACCTTCCTGCCCTCCCTCCGTTCATCCCTCCGCCTCCAGCACGGGAAGGGTGGGCACGGATGTTACTGGGCGGGGGGAATCGCGTGGCCCCCTCCCCATGTGCTGAGCGGGGCCGTGCACACGCGCGGGTTTCCTGAGCGACCGAGGGCTGCTGGGGGGCTCCGGATCGCCCCCCTCCCCGCGCCCGTTCCCACCTCGTGGCTTTGCACACAAAGCTCAGGAGCTCCCGAGCAGCCCTTCGCTTTGCGTTCAGAACGTGCGATGCGGGTTGGGCTTTTCTCTTTCTTTCCCAGGGAATGGAGGTGGGGATAAAGCTGGGGTCGTTGGCACATGAGCACAGCTGAACACCGAGGCACGAGGAACCTGCTCGGGTGACCTCGTCCTTGCTCTGAGCTCGGCGCTGCTGACCCCGGGCACCCCGCTGCCCTTCATATCCCCCGTTTCCCTTTGGAATCAAAGCATCCTCTTTGGCTGAATAGCCGGGGATCTGCTGGACGGAAGCGTTAAGTGCCCTTCCTATAATCAGCCCTTCTGGAAGTGGCACTTCCCAAAGCTCTGAGGATGGGAGCACCATCCACGAGCGGTCTGGGGGTTGATGCACCGTGCTGTGGGCCGTGTGGGGCACTCACCGGCACCACCCACACCCTAAGGTGAATATTCTGGGGGGATCGACCTCAAAGGAGCAGCGGTGAGAGACGAATCGGCCCTTTTCCAGTTTTTTTTTTTCTTTCTTTTTTTTTTTTTTTTCCCCTCTACGAAGTAGAAAAGGTCTGAGAATGCTTCCCCCTAATGGCAGCACGAGGTGCGGGGAGTGGGAAACGCTGCTCCGGAGCCCTGATGGGATCTGTAGGGCTGCGATGGATCCCGACGCCGGAGAGCAGCGGTGCCCTTCGTGGGGACAGAGCCGTGCAAAGCCCCGCAGCTGCACTGCACGGATGGCGTTGCTGCTCTTCCCGTGGACGCTGCTCAGAAGCACTCAGAAATCTCCACGTCACCCCTCAGTTCGGAGTAGCTCAAAAAATAAAAGAAAATCCTGCTCTTCTTTACGCTCCTCTGTCCTCCTTTCCTAAGGAACACAGACAACACTGCCCAGACAACAGCCAAGGGAAGCGATTCTGCTCCACACTCTGCCAGTAACTCACTGAGTGACCTCAAGCCAATCCATCTTCCTCCTGTGCTTCCTGACCTGGTGTTCACCTGACCTGGTGACCAAAAGGACCTTCCCTGAGCTCACACAGCCCTTCACAGGAACCCCAGGTGGGACCTCGTCACAGAAAGGAAGCACAAGAGCAAATCCTAAAGCAGGCCTCAGGCTCTGAAATGCACTGCAATGCTCCTTCCCGGCGGTGCTCTCCAGCTGCTAATAATTATTTTAACTCCACACTGGGGAGTCTTTGGAGCCCTCAGAAGGGTCACAGCAGCAAAGGCCAAGGGAGGGAGATCCACACAGTGCTGAGCCCTGGTGGGGAATAAGGTAGCAAAAGAAATAAGAAGTTCCTTCCTCGTGTGCCAGCAGCCCTTGGGTTTGCCTTCTGCTCAGGACAAGAACTTCAAGGTCTTCTAAGCAAGCACCATCCCCACTAGTAGTAGCAGCGTGCCAGCCATCAGCAGACCTCACGCTGCTGATTTCCATGCTCACAGTGCCCCAAGGTAACACCAAAAACATCCATTCCATTTCTTACAGCACCCAACCGCGGCCCTCCGTGCAGCTTCCTTCCCATGCTGACACCGGGGGCGATGGCCGAGCTGCGGCTGCAGGCGGGCTCCCATTCACCACCGCACACATGGGCTGGGACTTGGTCAGGTTGGTTTTGTGGTTTTTTTTTTTGTTTTTTTTTTGTTTTTTTTTTTTTTTGCTAAGTTTTTATTTGAATTCAAGGACTTTGCTTCATACAAAATGTAATTGTAGAAACAACTGCAGAGATCAAAGTTTGGCTGATAAATGATACTCAGGCAGCAAACTAGGCAATCACAGAATCTCTTTTTTTTTGGGTGAAGTTCCAGTTGTGTTGCATGGTTGGAACTTTCATAATTTTTAACACCGTTTTGTTATTTTTGTTTTTTTTTTCCTTTTTCCTTTTCTTTAAATAGAAAGTTTTGCAACAAACCCCCAATTTATATCAAATATAATTAAAAATTAACAACTGATGAATACATCGTATCAAAAAAGTACGAAGATAAACATTTTCCATGCACATACTTTTTATATATATGTATATATGTATATATTTTACATGCAAACATTACTTATTCAAAGTACAGCCACTACGAGACTGGTTCTGGATGCAGAAAACTGATTGGTGCAATTCAAGTTTGGCAACTCACTATGAGGATCCTTGGAGTTATGACGTATGCATTGAAGAGACGAGGCTGTAAAAATAGAGGGGAAGGGGTTCTATGGACAACCGTGGTTGGGCTCCTCTGTCACCGCCATCGCTGGAAGCAACGACCCCTATGGGGAGAGCGGAGGGTTGGACAAGTGGAGCTGCTGCTTTGTGTTCTGTGCGAGAATCAGAGCGACCCCGCACCCCTGTAGGGCTGAGGGGGGGGGAGAAGTGGTGTGGGGCCGTGGGGGCTGAGGTTGAGAGTGACCGAGGAAGGGGCAAGGCAAGGGGGAGGAAAGGCAAAACTGCTTGGTGCAGAAAGACGGCTCGTTTGCTTTGCGGTGTGGGTGCAATGTTTGCATGCAGTGTTGGAGAGGTTCCGCTTCCCCCTCTCCTCCTTGGAGTAAAAGAGTAACGTTTTTTTTCTTTAAAATTTCAAATAAAGCCTTTGTGCCTTCGTGTAAGGAAAATGTATAAAACATTTGGTCACAATCATGCTGAAGCCCGAAACAGGAAGATCCAGCAGATAAAGCTACAGAATGGATGAAGGTCTCACTGACTGTGGTGTGGATGTGTTTCCTTACGTGTCATCTTGTTGCATAGCCCTCCGTTTGCAAATTACAGCCATTACCCATAGAGGACCTCTGGCTACCGCACTTCCTTTATTCAAAGTGCACATAAATACAGAGACAGAGACAGGAGTTTTCCTTTAGCAGAATCCAGGGATGAGATCGGCCAGAGATTATCGTTCAGTAACGGAACAAAAAACACGCAACGGAACGCGACAGGTTGAAATTCTCCAACAGAAAAGCTACAGGAGATGTGAAGAACCATCCTACAGCAGGATGCTCCCAGCACAAATCCCCAGAAGGACCTTGCTGAGAGCATCAGAGACCTCCTGAGTGTTTTGGTAGCCTCCAACACCCTAAAACCACCCTCGTGTCCAAACCTATCAGCAGGTCGTGCCGGGATCTCCACCCGGTTCAAGCTTTGCCTTGAGAAGTTCCACAGTTCTGGGGCTCGGTTGATCCTCTGAAGTAATTCCACTGTCCAACCATTTCCTATCGTTACTTTTAGCAACGTGCTCTACGGGCACCTCCCACCCCTCCTGCTTTAACCTTCTGCCCAGGAACTGCTTGGCTTCTGGCCTCCCGTGCACCAAATTAGCCCTACTGAGGTTCTCCAAAGCCACGGACACCAGGTCCTGCCCAGGCGATTCTTTTGGTGCTTTCTCCCCATTGCCAGGTCATCTGTGCCTCCTTCCCAGGCTCAAAGTGCAGAAATCCACATGTGCACAAAATAAAAAGTCGTCCAACGTAAAAGTCATTGCAAGAACACAGAAATCTCATCCCTGAGAATCAGAGTTAGAGGTTTTGATATTTTTGTTTCGTTTTCTTCTTAACAGGCAATTAAAAACAAGACTCTCTCCATCTGCCCCCAACACAAACGACGCACCACGGGACACGGCCACGGCTCCCGCAGCCCAACTACAACTCTAGACATGCAATGGGAAAGGCGCTGCTCCCCTGGGAGCATCACTGCAGCTCTCCCACAGGACCTAAACATCGGTCAACGAGACAACACCAGACAATGAGACAAGGCCAGTTTCAACTGCTGCAGTTACACCCTTCCCGCTCTCAACAATGAAATTATATTTAAGAAAAGAAAGCAAAAAAACAAAAACAAAAAAAAAAAAACAAAAACCCAACAACAACAACAAAAAATCACCAAACCAACCCCAAAGTGTGTTTGCCTTCCCCACTATCATCTTCCAACCCAGCCCAGGCAACGTGCTGGCCCCTGGAGCTCCATCCCCAGCTCCTGCAGGCGCTGCCCCAGGCCCCGCGACCCCCACGTCCGATGCATCGAAGCAAGAGTTTGCGTCGTTGTTGCCGTGAAAGATTTCAAAGGTTAGGCACTTAGTAGTGAACAACTGGAGCATTCGGTAGAAACGGTGGGACCTGGAATGACAATTGGACTAATTCTCTACATAAAGAGTAATTTTTTTTTTTCCTTTTTTTTCCTCTCTCTTTTTTTTTTTTACTGTACAATTTACAAAAATGCACACAATGAAAATTTAAAGTTCTATCTAATAGCTTGATATAAAACCAATAACATTTCTTCTGCTCAACTCTACGCTTTTCTCCTTTTTTCCTTTTTTTTTTCTTTTTTAGTTTTTGTGGGTTTTTTTTTTTGTTTATTTTTTATTTTTTTTTTTGCTAAATCAAGCTTATATTGTAAACAAGACAAAACAGTGAGGGCATGTTGCAGTCAACAGGAGAGAGGGACAGGAAGAAAAGTCTCAGCAGCAAGGAAACAGTCCTTAGGAAGGAGCTCTCGTGTGGCTTCCTGGTGGGCGTGGAGGACCCGAAGTGGTGATGCACGTGAGAGGTCCAGGGCAAAGCAGCGAGTCCCTGGGAAGGATCGCTGTGGCTGAACATCAAGTCCCAATGGACTGTCCTTTGTTCTGATCTGTGTTTTTGTTGTTGTGTTTTTTTTTCTCCTCTCCCAGTTCACTAGGTAGATCTCTTCCCTCTTAGCAGGAAATGAGATAAAACACGGGGTCGAGCTTTTTTTGCCGGTGTCCCTTTTGCAACCCTGACTCCTGCCCAAATAAGGGTGGGGAGAGAAAAAAAATAATGAAGTAGTAGCCCAACCATCCATTGACCAATCAACTGGTCAAACAAATTGGCACCAAACAGTGCCAATCCTGAAAAAGCATTGATGGTCTACTTGTCTGCCAACAGGGATGGCTCCTTGCAGGCCTTCAGGTTGGACATCTGGTGCACGTCTCTGAAAGCAGCAGGAGGCGGGGAAAGGTGTGAGCCTTCTTCCTTGGTATATTTCAGTGGGAGGAAAAAAAAAGAAGAAAAAAATAAAAAGCAGAGGCAGGAGAGAGGCTGCACAAGTGTCTCCGGAGGTCTCGGAGGGGGGCAGAGCAGTTCTGGCAGCAGGGGCCACCCCCCGGGCGCTGCGCGTCTGAGCACACAGCCTTCCAGATGATAAAACTCATCGACTTTCCCCGTGTGCGCCTCCGAGGGTTTGGCTGTGCCGCTAGCACCAGTCGTCCTCGTCGGCTTCATGGTAGTAGCTCCGTCCCCTGGTGCCAGTGCCGGGCCCCGTGTTGAGCCCCAGCGTGTAATGGTAGCCATTGGGCACCCGGCGCGCTTGGTGAGACTGGGAGGTCAAGGAGGAGACGTAAGAAGTCCTGGAGGAACGCCCCGAGTTGGTGGCCACAGCTTCCTCGAAGGTGAGCGTGTCCTCGGGCGCTGTGCTCACTGGGCTGTCGGCGGCGTCGCGGTGGCCCAGGTAGGGGTCGGAGCCGATGCGGGCAACCGCGGCTGGGGGCGGCTGCTGGTCCCCACGCAGGAGTGCATTGTGCTCAGACAGCCCGCGGCTCAGGCGGCCCGGGGAGAAGGGCGGGAGGCCACCCGGCGACGTGCTGAAGTGGACGGGCGAGGAGTTGGCGGTCTTGTAAGTGATGCTGGGGCGTGGGGTCAGGGGGGTCTGTGGGAGCTGCCTCCGACCCCGGCAGGGGGTACTAGCACCAGATGTCGACAGCAAGGGACTCCCGTTAACCGAACCACTGCCCTACATCAAAATTGGAACAGAGCGAATGAAAAAAATAACAACCAAAACAAAAACAACAA